>JAPEBW010000125.1:0-85087 GCA_027405785.1 Ophiocordyceps robertsii
GTGCTTTTATAGTTAAAAACGGGTCGAACTATAGTTAGGATATCCCGCGGAAATCCCTAGAAATCCCTTAAAGATACCGGCAGAATCCGCTTAATAGTTTCTATAGTATCTTTTATAGTTAAATATATCGTAAACTATAGTCGGGTAAGCTCTTAACTATCTATAGTTATATCTTAAAAACTTTAGCGGGGTCTAACTAGTAATATTTATTATATCTCCTTAAGCAAGCCTTTATAGTACGTGCTTTAAGCGTTCTTATTATAAGGTTTTATAAGGCTTCCTTAAGAGTAAAGTAAGGAGTTTAAGTATAGCTATTTAGATTTTATAATAACTTCCTTAAGTAAGAAAGAAAAGCTAATATCTTCGTTAGTTTAAAGTAAGGATAAAGTAAAGGGGGTGCTAAGTAATAGCTTTATAGTAGCGATTTTACGCTATATTAGTAATACGCCGTCTTTATCCTTTTAATAGTTTTATTAGCCTATCTATTTAATAGTAGCTAAGTAGCTTAAGATAGTTAGTAAGCGGCTTTATTATAGATCCTTACTTTATATTTAGTTATATAGCTTTATCCTTATTAAGGTAATTAGCGCGTTTAGCTAGAACTTATAATAACGTTTTTCTAACTTTTCTTTAAAGTATATATTTAGGCCCTTACTAAGTAGTAAGAAGTCTCCGCGCCGGGGCATGCTTAAGTTCTTTAGCAGGACTTATTATAAAAGACTAGCTTTATTTAGGCCTTATTTTATATTATTATCTTACTTACTTTTCCTATACCGTTTTTTAATCCTCCGCTAAGTCCCCTATTTTACTTACTAGCCTTATAAGCCGCCTATAAGCGAGATATTATATCTTACTTACTGCCGCTATCGTAGTTATCCCCCGCTCTTTATTACTAGGCTTTTCGACTTATTATCCTTCTTACGCGGCGCTACTACCTACGCCTTTCCGCCGACTAACGCGCGTCTAGCTACTAGGAAAGTATTAAGGTAAGGGTGCGCCGTCCTGCTAATATTAATAGGTATAGTAAGCATTAAGGTATTAAACGTCTATATTCCCGCTTAAAAGCGGGTAATAAGGTCCTTAATAGCCTTAATACTTAACTCCTTATTCTTAAGGTTCTAAACGTGCTTAATAGTCTTAAAGAACCTCTATATAAAAGGGGCCTTAAGGGCGAGAATATAAAGCGCGTAGTTAGTGCGGCTAATAAGGCGGATATCGAAGCTTAAGAACTTTATTGCTTAGGTTAAAGTTAAGTCGCGTTTAGACTCTTCGCGGGCCTATAAGTAAAGCTTAGCGTAGTTTATAGCTAAGCGGAAACTCCCGATTATTATAATCTTATCGCTAGAGTATAGGCTTATAAAGCTAAGTCTATTAAGGATTATATCGGTTACTACTAGTAGCTCTTATAAAATCGGGCGGCGGAATATATCGCGAGGCTAGTTATCGCTATCTCCTTTAGTTAAGGAGGGATAGCGGATAAACTATAGTAAGGCGCTTATACGCCTTTATATAGCCGGGCTAAGCATAGCGGCGGGCGAGAAGAGCGTTTATTAAGCGGGACTAAATAGGTCTTTAAGGCTTATAGCGGCTATAAGCTAAGAAGGGGATTTTATAACACGGGCTAAACCGCGTATAAAGCGAGATAAGGTTTTGGCCGTAGTCGCTTAAGACGCCGCTATAAACCTAGCTATAAAATAGTTAAGCTAGGCCTCGGATATATAGTTAAGAACGGCGCGGACGTTGTTTTAATCGTTTAGCTAAAGCGGGTTTCCGCTAGCTACGGCGGCTACTATAAATCTTAAGACTATAGCGAGGTTAGCTAACTTTAAGGCGTTAAGTATCGGCTAGTTATTTTACTAATAAAGATTTCCGGCTACGCCTTAAAAAATATATAGGCGGCGGGGGCTTTTAGATAGTAAGAGCTAAGCGGGAGGTATAGCGGAGTTACCGCGAAACCGGCTATTTAAACCTCGCTATAGTATAGGGCTAGGAGGCGAGTCGTCTAAGTTAAGTATTTAAAGAGGGTAGTATAAGCCGTCCTTTATAGTACTATAATCTAAGTTAAATCTATTAGCTTAAGCGCGGCTATAAAAAGCGGCGTAGGTTTATATAAAGGCTTAAACCTAGAGGTTTTAGCTCTTACTAAAAGACTTAAGGCTATAAAGGATAGCCGCCTTATTTTTATAAAGCTTAAGAGCTTATTTATATCCTTTATATTAAAGGCGTAGGGGCTTATAGGAAAGCGGGCTAAAGAAGTAGTTATGGAATAGCTAGTCTTAGCTATAGGAGACGTTAAATAATAAAGGGACTTAAAATAGGAGTATAAAGATTATAGGCTTAAAGTAAAGAAAGTTATGCGTATAAGAGTAAGCGAGGTACGGCGGGCTATAGCTAGCGGTAAAGGGAAATATAGTTATAAAAGGAAGAAAAGAAGGAAGAGAGGGCGGGCGGCGGAGAGAATTTAAATAAGTATACTATAAGGCTAAAAAGGCCTTATTACTTAAAGTAAACGGCGGTATATTATTATTAAAATAACTAATTACCTTAAGCGTAGTAAGTTATAGTTTCTTATAACCCGTAATAGCTTTTAAGTCTTATACTTAAGCTTAATTGCTTAATTCTCTTAGTTAAAGAGTTTTATATTAAGTTATAAAGGCCGCGTATTATGCTCTCGTTTAAACTACTTAAGTAGCTAACTCCTTTTATGCCTTTTTAAAGGCTTTTACGATCTTCGGCGAGAAGACTGCTTTTTTATCTACTTATAAGTTATAGCTACTTAGCTAGCCTTTTTAAGCTATAAGGAACTCCTTCTTTAGCTTTCCGCCGCCTTTTTTTATTATATAGCTTTATAGGATTTGTTTTACTTCTTACTTATTTAAGTAAGGTATCCTTTTATCTTAAACCGGTCTTAAGCGTATAGCTAGCTTATCCGCTAAGCGTAGTTATACTACTAAAATAACCGGATAAATATTAAAGGACCTTTTTATATTTAGCCGGTATATAAGCTATCTTACTTTAGCGGTAACCTTAAATAGCTTAATACGTCTTTTTTAAAGCTTTGCTAGTTTACTATCCGCGATATAATAGCCTTTACTATGCTATAGCTAGACTTAATCGCTAGGCTTAAATTTTAATAAGCAGTGTTTCTTATTATATCTATCCTTTATAGCGGCTTAAGTATAAGCGATAGCTAACCTAGCTTTTTCTTATAAGACCTTTTAGTTCTATAAGTATAAGTAGTTACTTAAGAACTAAAGGCCGTTATCTATTCTTATTCTTATAATAAGCTTACTAAGGGCCGCGTAAATTATTAAGGAGAAGGAATTATTAAAGCTAAACTAAAGGGCAATTAGCGTATTAGTCTAGCATAAGTTTAGGAAATCGGCAGTAAAGAATCGTAGCGCGATTTCTATAGTTTAGTTTCGCCTTTTTAATAGGCCGTTAGTTTAAGGGTACTAAGCGGTAAATATAAAAAGCTTTAATTTAAAGGCTTACTATAAAGTCTACTAAAATACTAAAGTAAACTTTATATCTTAGTTAGAGATTATCCCCTTTAAAATCCCTTAATTAGCGCGGAGTAGTTTAGTATATAACGCTTATACTTAGTCTTCCGCTATAAACTAGTTATTGCTTAAGATAAGAAGATATATATTTAAGAATTTATCGGTTATAGTTAATAAGGTATTAAAGAAGTTCCTTATAAGATCTTTTTACGGGGATTATTTAGCTTAGACTATTAAAAGCCCGGTAATAAAATCTATTGCTATTATATAGTATAAAACTAGCGGGCTTTAAATTAAGATAAGCTACCTTAGCGTTTTACCTTAGTCGGTTTAGTTATAGTAATAAGTATTATAGCTATCTATAACCTTATCTACGTATCTACTAAGCTATAGGATTAAGAAGCTTTTAAATAGGTCTTACTATATACGGGTACGGCCGGTATAAAAGTATTTAGCGTAAGCGTCTTTAATAATCTCCTTAGCGTAGGTCTCGGGGATATATAGTCTCCTATATCCGTCGTTCTCCGTAAAGTATAGTAACCTTTATAACTAAAGGAATAAAAGTCCGGGGACTCCGTCCTTATCGCTAAGCTACGCTATGATTTTTACCTACTATATATCCTCTATATATCCGTTAATTATTTTTTAGCGGAGCGGTAATTTAATTAATACTTCCGCGTAAAGGAACACGCGGTCCGTTATCTCGTCTTCTTAAATATATTTTAATTCCCCTTCTTAGTTTAAGGATACTAGCTTATCGTCTTAATGCGGTAAATATAAGAGCGCGTCCGGCATAACGTTTTCGACGCTTAAGATATAGCATACCTTAAGCGGGAATTAGCTTAAGTATTAAGACGCGAGGACTAGCTTATCATTAGATTTTATATTAATAAAGAATAAGGATTTTTAGTATACGATTTTATAGGTGCTTATATAGTCGGTAAAGATAACTACTTATAGTATTCTTATAGATAGTACTATAATGCGTAGCTTATATACTGCTTATATTAAACCGGCTACTTTAAGTTCTATAAGCTAGTATTAAGGTTCTCCGCCTTAAAGGGCGCGGCTTAAGTAAACGATAAGCTAGACCTTAGTCCGGGCTAGTAGCGTCTTTTTATCTTATTTCGTGCCTTCTTTTAAGTAAAAAGCTATAGCCGCTACTTTATATTCTTAGGATATATCGATTTAAATAAATAGTTATTAAGCGGGGTTAAAGTAGTAAATTATTTAAGGCTTAGTAAGTTTCTTAGTTAAAATCGTAAAGGCCTTTTCCTTTTTTAGAGTAGGCTAAAAAGCGGCTTTCGCGGCGTATCGAGCCCGTCTTTAGCCCCTTAAAAGGACTCCGTCTTCCCGTCCTACTTAAAGCAGCTCCGTCTTTCGTTTTTATAAGACGTCGACTTCCTTAGCGAAATACGGGACCGTATAGCGTAGCTACCCGGTAAGGCCGATCTATTTCTTAAGCTATTAAAGGTTCTTTAAGAACGTAATATCCCTTAAAACTCGCACGCGTTTATCTATATTTATTAAGCCGATAGCGTTTACTTTAAATCCGAGGAGCTATACGGATAATACTACGCCTTATAGCGTAAGGATAAGGGGATAAGGCGCGGACTAATTACCGCTAGTTAAGGCCGGTACTACGGACTAATTACCGCCGGTCGGGGCCGGTACTACGGACTAATTACCGCTAGTTAGGCCGGTATAACGGACTAATTACTATACGTAAACGTATATAAGGGTTTAAAAATAGTAAAAAGCTTCTTTATTCTTAAAAGTATAGCTAGCTACTTTATACTTAGTTCTTTAAGCTAATTTTAAGGATCTTTAACTATACTATCTATAGTACGTAAAATAAACTATAGATATCCTTATAAAATTGCTTAATAAACTAAGTATAAGCTTAATTAAAAATACTATAAACTATAGTTAAGGAAATCCTTTAAATATCCTTAGATATCCCTTAAAAATCGCGGTAAGGTTTATCCCGTGTTTTTTAAGGTGCTTTTATAGTTAAAAACGGGTTAAACTATAGTTAGGATATCCCGCGGAAATCCTTAAAAATCCCTTAAAGATACTAATAAAATCCGCTTAATAGTTTCTATAATATCTCTTATAGTTAAAGATATCGTAAACTATAGTTAAGTAGGCTCTTAACCCTTTATAGTTATATCTTAAAAACCTTAGCGGGGTCCGATTAGTAATATTCGTCGTATCTCCTTAAGCGAGCCTTTATAGTATATACTCCGGGCGTTTTTATTATAAGGTTTTATAAAGCTTCCTTAAAAGTAAAGTAAGGAGTCTAGGCATAGCTATTTAGATTTTATAATAACTCCCTTAAGTAAGAAAGAAAAGCCGATATCCTTATTAGTTTAAAGTAAGGATAAAGTAAAAAGGGTGCTAAGTAATAGCTTTATAATAGCGTTTTTATACTATATTAATAGTATGCCGTCCTTATCCTTTTAATAGCTTTTTTAGCTTATTTAGCTAATAATAGCTAAGTAGCTTAAGATAGTTAATAAGCGGCTTTATTATAAATCCTTACTTTATATTTAGTTATATAGCTTTATCCTTATTAAAGTAATTAATACGTCTAGCTAAAACTTATAATAAAGTTTTTTTAACTTTCTTTTAAAGTATATATTTAGGCCTTTACTAAGCAGTAAGAAGTCTCCGCGCTAAGGAATACTTAAGTTCCTTAGCGGGATACGTTATAAGAGACTAGCTTTATTTAAGCCTTATCTTATATTATTATCTTACTTATCTTTCCTATACCGTTTTTAATCCTTCGCTAAGTCTTTTATTTTACTTACTAGCCTTATAAGCCGCTTATAAGCGAGATATTATATCCTACTTATTACCGCTATCGTAATTATCCCTTGCTCTTTATCGCTAAGCTTTTTAACTTATTATCCTTTTTACGCGGCGCTACTACTTATACCTTTCCGCCGACTAACGCGCGTTTAGCTACTAAGAAAGTATTAAAGTAAAGGTAGGCCGTCTTATTAATATTAATAACTATAATAAGTATTAAGGTATCGAATATCTATATTCCCGCTTAAAAGCGGGTAATAAGGTCTTTAATAGCTTTAGTACTTAACTCCTCGCTTTTAAGGTTTTAAATATGCTTAATAGTCTTAAAGAACCTTTATATAAAAGGGGCCTTAAGGGTAAGAATATAAAGCGCGTAGTTAGTACGGTTAATAAAGCGGATATTAAAGCCTAAGAACTTTATTACTTAAGTTAAAGTTAAGTCGCGTTTAAACTCTTCGCGAGCTTATAAGTAGAACTTAGCGTAGTTTATAGCTAAGCGGAAACTCCCGATTATTATAATCTTATTACCGGAGTATAGGCCTATAAAGCTAGGTCCGTTAAGGATCGTATTAGTTATTACTAGTAGCTCTTATAAGATTAAGCGGCGGAATATATCCCGAGGCTAGTTATCGCTATCTCCTTTAGTTAAGGAAGGACGGCGGATAGACTATAATAAAGCGCTTATACGCCTTTATATAGCCGGGCTAAGCATAGCGGTAGGCGGGAAGAGCGTTCGCTAAGTAAGACTAAATAAGTCTTTAAGGCTTATTATAGCTATAAGCTAAGAAGGGGATTTTATAGTATAAGCTAGACCGCGTATAAAGCGAGATAGGGTTTTAGCTATAGTCGCTAAAGATACCGCTATAAACCTAGCTATAAACTAATTAAGTTAAGCCTTAGATATAAAGTTAAGGATAGCGCGGATATCGTTTTAATCGTTTAGCTAAAGCGGGTTTTTACTAGCTATAGCGGCTATTATAAATCTTAAGATTATAGCAAGGTTAGCTAACTTTAAAGCGTTAAGTATTAGCTAGTTATTCCGCTAATAAAGATTTCCGGCTATACCTTAAAAAATATATAAGCGGCGGGGGCTTTTAAACAGTAAGAGCTAAGTAAGAGGTATAGCTAAGTTACCGCGAAACCGGCTATTTAGACCTCGCTATAGTATAAGGCTAAGAGGCAAGTCGTTTAAGTTAAGTATTTAAAAAGGGTAATATAGGCCGTCTTTTATAGTGCTATAGTTTAGGTTAAATCCGTTAGCTTAAGCGTAGCTACGGAAGGCGGTATAAGTTTATACGGAAGCTTAAACTTAAAGGTTTTAACTCTCGCTTAAGGACTTAAGGCTATAGAGGATAGCCGCCTTATTTTTATAAAGCTTAAGAGCTTATTTATATCCTTTATATTAAAAGCGTAAGGGCTTATAAAAGAGCGGGCTAAAGAAGTAGTTATAGAATAGCTAATCTTAGCTACGGGGGACGTTAAATAATAAAGGGATATAAAATAGGAGTATAAAGATTATAGGCTTAAGGTAAAGAAGGTTATATATATAAAAGTAAGCGAGGTGCGGCGGGCTATAGCTAGCGGTAAAGGGAAATATAGTTATAAAAAGAAGAAAGGAAAGGAAAGAGGGCGGGCGGCGGAGAGAATTTAAATAGGTATACTATAAGGCTAAAAGGGCCTTATTACTTAAGGTAAACGGCGGTATATTATTATTAAAATAACTAATTACTTTAAGCGTAATAAGTTATTATTTCTTATAACTTATAGTAGCTTTTAGGTCTTATACTTAGGCCTAACCGCTTAATTCTCTTAGTTAAAGAGTTTTATATTAAGTTATAAGAGCTGCGTATTATGCTTTCGTTTAAACTACTTAAGTAGCTAACTCCTTTTATGCTTTTTTAAAGGCTTTTATAATCTTCGGCGAGAAGACCGCTTTTTTATTTACTTATAAGTTATAGCTACTTAGCTAGCCTTTTTAAGCTATAAGGAACTCCTTCCTTAGCTTTCCGCTACCTTTTTTTATTATATAGCTTTATAAGATTTGTTTTACTTCTTACTTATTTAAGTTAAGTATCCTTTTATCTTAAACTAATCTTAAGTATATAGTTGGCTTATCCGCTAAGCGTAGTTATACTACTAAAACGACTAAATAGATATTAAAGGACCTTTTTATATCTAGCCGGTATATAAGCTATCTTACTTTAGCGGTAACCTTAAACGGCTTAGTACGTTTTTTTTAAAGCTTTACTAATCTACTATCCGCGATATAGTAGCCTTTACTAAGCTATAGCTAGACTTAATCGCTAAGCTTAAATTCTAGCAGGCGGTATTTCTTATTGTATTTATCTTTTATAGCGGCTTAAGCATAAGTAATAGCTAACTTAGCTTTTTCTTATAAGACCTCTTAGTTTTATAAGTATAAGTAGTTACTAAGGAACTAAAAGCCGTTATTTATTCTTATCTTTATAATAAGCTTATTAAGGGCCGCGTAAATTATTAAGGAAAAGGAATTATTAAAGCTAAACTAAAAAGCGACTAAGGTATTAGTTTAGCGTAGGTCCGGGAAATTAGCGGTAAAAAATCATAGCGCGATTTTTATAGTTTAGTTTCGCCTTTCCGATAAGCCGTTAGTTTAAGGGTGCTAAGCGGTAAATATAAGAAGCTTCGATCCGAAGGCTTACTATAAGGTCCGCTAAAATACTAAGGTAAACTTTACGTCTTAGTTAAAGATTATCCCCTTCGGAATCCCTTAATTAGCGCGGAGTAGTTTAGTATATAACGCTTATACTTAGTCTTCCGCTATAAACTAATTATTGCTTAAGGTAAGGAGATATATTTTTAAGAATTTATCGGTTATAGTTAGTAAGGTATTAAAGAAGTTCTTTATAGGATCTTTTTATAAGGATTATTTAGCTTAAACTACTAAGAGCCCGGTAATAAAGTCTATTGCTATTATATAGTATAAAACCGGCGGGCTTTAAATCGGGATAAGCTACTTTAATATCTTACCTTAGTTAGTTTAATTATAGTAGTAGGCCTCGTAGCTATCTACGACCTTATCTATATATTTACTAAGCTATAAGATTAAGAAGCTTTTAAATAGGTTTTACTATATATAGGTATAGCTAGTATAAAAGTATTTAATATAAGCGTCTTCGACGATCTCCTTAGTATAAGTCTTAAGGATATATAGTCTTTATCGTTTATCGTTCTTTATAAAGTATAGTAACCTTTATAACCGGAGGAATAAGAGTTTAAAGACCCCGTCTTTATTGCTAAGCTACGCTATAATTTTTACTTACTATATATCTTCCGTATATCCGTTAATTATTTTTTAGCGGAGCGGCAATTTAATTAATATTTCTATATAAAGGAACACGCAGTCCGTTATCTTATTTTCTTAAATACGTTTTAATTCTCCTTCTTAGTTTAAGGATACTAGCTTATCGTCTTAGTACGGTAAATATAAAAGCGCGTTTAGCATAATGTTTTTAACGCTTAAGATATAGTATACCTTAAGCGGGAATTAGCTTAAGTATTAAGATATAAGAACTAGCTTATCGTTTAATTTTATACTAGTAAAGAATAAGGAATTTTAGTATATAATTCTATAAGTACTTATATAGTTAGTAAAGATAACTACTTATAGCGTTTTTATAGATAGTACTATAGTATATAGCTTATATATTGCTTATACTAAACCGGCTATTTTAAGTTCCGTAAGCTAGTATTAAAGTTCTCCGCCTTAAAAGGCGCGGCTTAAGTAAATAATAAGCTAAACCTTAGTCTAGGCTAGTAGCGTCTTTCTATCCTATTCCGTGCCTTTTTTTAAGTAAAAAGCTATAGCCGCTACTTTATATTCTTAGGATATATCGATCTAGATAAATAGTTATTAAGCGGGGTCGAAGTAATAAATCGTTTAAAGCTTAGTAAGTTTCTTAGTTAAAATCGCGAAGGCCTCTTTTTTTTCCGGAGTAAGCTAGAAAGCGGCTTTCGCGGCGTATTAAGCCTATCCTTAGCCCCTTAAAGGGACTCCTTCTTCTTATCTTACTTAAAGTAGCTCCGTTTTTCGTTTTTATAAGACGTTAACTTCCTTAGCGAAATACGGGACTATATAGTATAGCTACTTAGTAAGGCTAATCTATTTCTTAAGCTATTAAAAGTTCTTTAAGAACGCGATATCCTTTAAGGCTTATATACGTTCGTTTATATTTATTAAGCTAATAGCGTCTACCTTAAATCTAAGGAGCTATATAGATAAGTACGCTAAGAAGGACTTTAATCTAGATAAGGTAATATTATAGTTATAGAAAGCGCGTAATACGGCTTTTAAATATTAAAGGTATTCTTTAGCTATATCTAAGTAGATAATAATATCGTTAATATAGGCCGCTATATATTCTTAGTATCTACGGAGGACGTTATCGATAAACCTTTAAACGTATACCGAGGAGTTCTTAAAGCTTATAAGTATTATTAGTAATCTTTTTAGCCCGCGATAGCTTATAACTATAAACCTTTCTTAGTAGTCTTAATAAACTAAGAATTAGTAAAAAAACGATCGTGCGTTTATTATATTAATAAACTTCTTTCCTTAAAGGCGTTTAATTATATCGCTTTAAAGGGGTATTAAGTAAGCGTTTAAGGTAATAATAGCGTTAATCCCTTATAAGTCTACGACTACTTATCCCTTCTCCTTTCTATTTACTATCTTTTATACTATAAATACTAGCGCCGTAAACGGGGTTAGCTTATAAACTCGTTTTAATCGGCTTTATATAGTTAGCTAGCTAAATATTATATTTACTACCTTCTTATCTTTATCGCTTAATAAGTATAATCTTAATATAACTTATTAATATTGCTATCCTTTTATTAAAGGAATGCGTATATATTCGGATTCGTTTATATATACTACTCTTTTATCTTTTTAAAGGTAAGGAAACGATTAAAGGATATCTTAGACTTTTAATATATATTTTAGGTTTTTAGCGTAAATCCGGACGCCCTTATTAGTAGTAAGTTTGGGTAGGTCCTTAGTTTAGCTAATTTTAAGTTTATAGTTTATAGTAAGATCCTTTTATAAGAAGTCCTTAGCGGGGTCTGTTTTATTCGGATTTTTTATAAGGGCTTCCGCTAAAAAAGTAGTAGCGTCGACCTCTTTATATAGCTAAAACTGCTTATCGAGTTTTATAATTATCCTTACCTTTTAGCCTTAGCGGAGTATTAATAGTTCCTTAAAATAGTTTATCGCTATAAAGCTCTTATAATCCTATATTATTATCTAGGCAAGCTTAAGGTTATTAGGGAAAAATATTATATTACGCCTTAATAGCGGCGCCCGGACCTATATAGGTAAGGCGTAGCTAAAACTAGCTAAAATCGTCGTAGTAACTAAGTAAATTACCTATTTATATATCGCTAGTCTTAGCTAAACTATCTTAACTTTAGCTTTAATCCCTTTATAGGTCCTGATTTATAAAACTAATATAGAGTTAATAAGGTCCCCTTAATAAGGAACTAAAAGGTCTTAGCCGAGTAATATATTAGCTACTAAGCGTTTTATTATCTAGGCGCCGATTCTTACCTTTACGACTATAAGGCTATTATCTAGCCTTCTTAGTATATAAGCGGTAAATTCCGCTTATTTAACGGTAGCTATCTTTCTTACTCCTTAAATAAGAATTCGTTAAGAAGAGTTTATAGTTATATCTTAAAAGGTCTTTACTAAGTCGGCTTAAATAAGGCTTCGGTCTACCTTAGTATTTATATAGGCTTTAATACTTATCTTAGGCCTTTCTTTTTTATAAACTAATAAGTATACGTAAGTAAATTATAACGGCTTATTAAGGTTTAATAGCTAAACGTTAAGGGAAGCCTTAACTATCTAAACGTTTTATAGCTTTTAAATAACTACTTACTATACTAAGCTATATTTTTATATAGCAACGTGTTAATTAAGGTTAAGGGGGTATTTATCTTTAATGTATTAATAAAGCTTATTCTTTAAGGGGAATACTTTACCGTAAAACCCGCACGCTTTATCGGCCTCTTATACTAAGTCTATTATAATATAGATTGCGGTTTCCTTTAAGTATTTATCGGTGTCCGACTAAGCTCCTTCTATATTATACTCTTTATCCCTTAAATAGTTATTAGCCTTTATTATAATTCCTTTTTTAATCGCGGGGTATACCCGTTTTAGCTTTAGCGTTAGCAAGCGTATAGTCTTAAAGGTCCTTTCTTTTTTTACTAAAAGACCTTAACTCGTATTCTTAGCTATTTAAGCGGGTTTCTTCCTTAACTTAGCGAGCGCTATAAGGCTTAAGGTATATCCGCCCTTACTAAGCGGTCTAAAAATATAACCCTTAGTCTTAGCGAGCTTTTAATAGATAGCTAAGGCGTCCCGGACTATCCTTTAAGTGCGTATAAGGTATAGCTAATTAGCCCTCGCCTTTTTATAGGTTAGACCTATTTCTTTCGCGCTAATAAGTGCTTTTAAGATCTTTAAGTATATTTAACTTATAGCTAAAAAAGAATTTCCTTATATTCGTTAATCTATCTATTAATATCCTCGTTCTTTACTAAACGTTATAAGGATTCTTATAAATAGATATTTAGCTTTTAGTAAATTACTATAATTAAGTAGTCCGGTTAGTAAAGCGCGGCCTTAGCTTTATATTATAAGCGCGATATCTAAGACTTAAAGTCGGATCTTATTACTATATCTTTAATAATAAAGTGCTTTTTATTAAGTGCTTATATCGCTAAATTTAAGCGGATTCCGAACCGTTTTTATAAGGCGGATATCTATTAGCTTAGTTTAATACTAAGCTCGCTAAGTTCTTTTTATTATAGTTTTAAGAGGTCCCCGGAATACTATTCCGCCGCACTTCCTTAAAAGAAGGAGGGCAGTTAAATAGCTAATTTATCTATATAGACCTCGCCTTTACTAGCGTTTCGGTAGATAAAGTCGATAAAACGGTTAACTCCTTAAAACGTACTAGCCTTATTATCTTCCTAAACTTCGTTAAAGGATGCTTTTAAAGGTCTTAACGGGTTAAATATCCTTACGTCCTTAGCTTATAGTTAAGGTTTTTCTTAAGGCTTAGTAAGCGCGTTTTCTTTTCTTAATACTTAAAGGAGACTAAGGAATTATTTATTCGATATTACTACTATTTTTATTAAGGGGCTTAAGGCTATACTTAGTCTTAGTATTTACGCGCTTAGTATAAATAGGTTTAGCTTACTAAAAGTATTGCTTACTACGTCCTTATCGCTTATTATTAAGGTCTTAGTCTTAATACTCTCGCTAAGCGCTTAACCTTCTATTTTATACGCGTCCCGGAATTTAGTACGCTATAAGGCCCTTAGCGTAAGAGGCTCGTTTTTATTAATTAAGAGTTCCGAAAATGCTTTAGTTAGCGCGGCTATAGCGGACGAGGCTAAACGGTAATATTAAACTAAGAAACTACTAAGTATCCTTTAAGGCGGATTTCCGGTTAAGGCCCTTAGGCTAAACTTTATTAATAGTATGCGGTAGAAATATCCGCTAAGCTTATTATCTTAAGGAAAGAGTAACTTTATTATAGGCTTAATTTAAAGGGTATTTAGTAAGTAAGGAGCTAAATAGTTTTAAGGTCGGCTTATCCTTACTTTTTCTATTTAAAGGATAATCGATTTATTTAAGTAATACCGAATTTAGTTTACTTAATTATATAGATTTTATCGTTTTATAATCTATCTTTTATTAGTATTTTAAAAGCGGATTGCCTTTTAAAAGGTAGTAGTTTTAACTTAGCTAAGCGGGACTCGTTTTATATCTTATTAGCTTTATAAGCTATTATAGTATAGTACCTTAAAAAGGGGTAAGGGAGATTATTAGACTAGTATACCCGGTAGGCCGCGGCCTTTTCCGCTTTTATAGCTTACTTATCTCGGAGTTTTATTTTAAGCGCGTTAAGGAAGAGGTGCTTATTATTAAGGTTAGACTTAAAGGCTAATAAGAGCTTCTTATTAAAGAAAATATCGTTTAGTATCTAACTTCTTATAAAATAAGTACTTAATTATGCGATATAGTTACTTTTAGCTTAGCGGATATTTAAAGGATTTTTATTTAAATAGGTAGGAATTGCTATTATTTACTACGCCTTATAGCGTAAGGATAAGGGGATAGGGCGCGGACTAATTACTACTAGTTAAGGCCGGTACTATAAACTAATTACTACTAGTTAAGCTAGTACTATAAACTAATTACCGCTAATTAAAGCTAGTACTACGGACTAATTACTACTAATCGGGTTAGTATAACGGACTAATTATTATATATAAACGTATATAAGGGTTTAGAAATAGTAAAAAGCTTCTTTATTCTTAAAGGTATAGCTAGTTACTTTATACTTAGTTCTTTAAGCTAATTTTAAAGATCTTTAACTATACTATCTATAGTATATAAAATAAACCGTAAATATCCTTATAAAATTGCTTAATAAACTAAGTATAAGCCCGGCTAAAAATACTATAAACTATAGTTAGGGAAATCCCTTAAATATCCTTAAATATCCTTTAAAAATCGCGGTAAGGTTTATCCTATATCTTTTAAGGTGCTTTTATAGTTAAAAATAGGTCGAACTATAATTAAGATATCCCGCGGAAATCCTTAAAAATCCCTTAAAGATACCGGCGGAATCCGCTTAATAGTTTCTATAGTATCTCTTATAGTTTAAGATATCGTAAACTATAATTAAGTAGGCTCTTAACCCTCCGTAGTTATATCTTAAAAACCTTAGCGGGGTCCGACTAGTAATATTCGTTATATCTTTTTAGGCAAGCTTTTATAGTGCGTACTCCGGGCGTTCTTATCTTAGGGTTCCGTATAGCTTCCTTAAAAGTAAAGTAAGGAGTCCGGGCGTGGCCGTTTAAATTCTATAATGCATTCTTTTCTTAAAAATACATTACTTTATTATATTTAAAATTACTATTAATATAAAGCTAAGCTACTAACTTTTATTAATTTTAAAAATTATTAAAAGCTAGTATATACTTAGTTTAGTAGTATATAGCTAAATAATTACTTATATAAAGCTAAGGAAAAAAGAAGGAAAACTTTATTTAAGTTATATAGCTTCTTATTTATAAGTATCGCTTAAATAGCTTATACTTAAGTTAAATTTAAGTAAAGTTTAAATTAAGTCTTATTTAACTTTAGCTATATATTAGCTTAACCTTAAAACATTCGCTATAATATAGCTATAGCTCTTTTTATAGTATAGCTTATAATACTATCTTTTTTAAAGTATTATATAGCGGTATATATAATATTAATACCCCGCTTTTTACTTTATGCTTAATATTAATTAGTATAATTTACTACGTCTTATAGTATAAAGATAAGGGGATAAAGCGCGGACTAATTACTACTAGTTAAGGCTAGTACTATAAACTAATTACTACTAGTTAAGGCTAGTACTATAAACTAATTACTGCTAGTTAAGCTAGTATAATAAACTTATTACTATATATAAATATATATAAGGGTTTATAAATAGTAAAAAGCTTATCTTTTCTTTAAATTATAGCTAGCTACTTTATACTTAGTCTTACTACGCCTTATAGTATAAAGATAAGGGGATAAAGCGCGGACTAATTACCGCTAATCGGGGCCGGTACTATAAACTAATTACTACTAGTTAAGGCCGGTACTATAAACTAATTACTACTAGTTAAGCTAGTATAACGGACTAATTACTATATATAAACATATATAAGGGTTTAAAAATAGTAAAAAGCTTATTTTTTCTTAAAGGTATAGCTAGTTACTTTATACTTAGTTCTTAAAGCTAATTTTAAGGATCTTTAACTATACTATCCTTTTATTTATTATTAATATATAGATAAACCGTAAATACCTTTATAAAATTGCTTAATAAACTAAGTATAAGCTTAATTAAAAATACTATAAACTATAATTAAGGAAATCCTTTAAATATCCTTAGATATTGCTTAAAAATCGCGGTAAAGACTATTTTATATCTTTTTAAGTATTTTTATAGTTTAAAATAAGTCGAACTATAATTAAGATATCCCTCGGAAATCCTTAAATATCCTTTAAAGATATTAGCGGAATCCGCTAAATAGTTTTTATAATAATTTTTATAGTTAAAAATATCGTAAACCTTAATTAAATAGGCTTTTAAGCTTTTATAGTTATATCTTAAAAACATTAATAGGGTTTAATTAGTAATATTTATTATATTTCCTTAAGCAAGCCTTTATAGTATATGCTTTAAGCGTTTTTATCGCGGGGTTTTATAAGGCTTTTTAAGAATAAAGTAAGGAGTTTAAGCATAGCTATTAAAATTTTATAATAACTCCTTTAAGTAAAAAAGAAAACCTAACGTCCTTATCGGTATAAAGTAAGAATAAAGTAAAGGGGGCGCTAAGTAATAGCTTTATAGTAGTACTTTTAAACTATATTAATAATATACCGTCCTTATCTTTTTAATAGTTCTTTTAGCCTATTTAGCTAATAGTAACTAAGTAGCTTAAGATAATTAATAAGTAGCTTTATTATAAATCTTTTTTACTTATTTAGTTATATATTTTCATTTTTATAAAAGCGTTTAGCGCGTTTCGCTAAAACTTATAATAAGGTTTTCTAACTTTCCTTTAAAGTATATACCTTAGTACTTATTAAGTTATAAGGAGTCTTTATACTTAAAAATATTTAAATTCCTTAGCGGGATATATTATAAAAAACTAGCTTTATTTAAGCTTTATTTTATATTATTATCTTACTTACTTTTTATACCGTTTTTAATCCTATACTAAGTTTCTTATCTTACTTACTAGCTTTATAGGCCGCTTATAAGCGAGATATTATATCTTACTTATTACCGCTATTATAGCTATCCCTTGCTTTTTATTGCTAGGCTTTCCGACTTATTATCCTTTTTATATAGCGCTACTACCTACGCCTTTCTACTAACTAATACGCGTTTAGCTATTAAAAAGGTATTAAAGTAAAGGTAAGCCGTTCTATTAATATTAATAAGTATAGTTAGTATTAAGGTATTAAATATTTATATTCCCGCTTAAAAGCGGGTAATAAAGTCCTTAATAGCTATAATACTTAACTTCTTACTCTTAAAGTTTTAAACGTATTTAATAGTCTTAAAAAACTTTTTATAAAAAAGGCCTTAAAAGTAAGAATATAAAGCGCGTAGTTAATATAGCTAATAAAGCGGATATCGAAGCCTAGGAATTTTATCGCTAAAGTTAAAGTTAAGTTATTTTTAAACTTTTTGCGGGCTTATAAAAAAAACTTAATATAATTTATAGCTAGGCGGAAACTTTTTATTATTATAATCTTATTACCGGAGTATAGGCCTATAAAGCCGGGCCTATTAAGAATTATATTAATTATTATTAATAGCTTTTATAAGATTATATAGCAAAATATATCGCGAGGCTAGTTATTACTATCTCTTTTAATTAAAGAGTAATAGCGGATAGACTATAATAAAGCGCTTATATACCTTTATATAACCGGGCTAAGTATAGCGGTAAGGGGAAAAAGCGTTTACTAAGCGGGACTAAATAAGTCCTTAAAGCTTATAGCGGCTATAAGCTAAAAAGGGTATTTTATAGCGCGGGCTAAACTATATATAAAGCGGGATAAGGTTTTAGCTATAATAGCTTAAAACGCTGTTATAAACCTAGCTATAAATTAGCTAAGCTAAGCCTTAAATATTTAGTTAAGAATAGCGCGGACGTTATTTTAATCGTTTAGCTAAAGTAGGTTTCCGATAGCTATAATAGTTACTATAAATCTTAAGACTATAGCGAGGTTAGCTAACTTAAAGACGTTTAGTATTAGCTAGTTATTTTACTAATAAACATTTCTAGCTACGCCTTAAAAAAGATATAAGCGGCGGGGGCTTTTAAATAGTAAGAGCTAAGCGGGAGGTATAGCTAAGTTATTACGAAACCGGCTATTTAGCCTACGCTATAATATAAGGCTAAAAAGTAAGTCGTTTAAGTTAAGTATTTAAAGAAGGTAATATAAGCCGTCCTTTATAGTACTATAATCTAAGTTAAATCTATCGGCTTAAGGGCGGTTATAAAAAGCGGCGTAAGTTTATATAAAAGCTTTAACTTAAAGGTTTTAACTTTCGCTAAAGGACTTAAAGCTATAAAAAATAGCCGCCTTATTTCTTTAAAGCTTAAGCGCCCGCTTATATCCTTTATATTAAAGGTATAAAGGCTTATAAAAAAGCAGGCTATAGAAGTTATTATAAAATAGCTAATCTTAGCTATAAGAAATATTAAATAATAAAGGGACTTAAAATAAAAGTATAAGGATTATAAGCTTAAAGTAAAAAAGGTTATACGTATAAAAGTAAGTAAGGTGCGGCGGGCTAAAGCTAGCGGTAAAAGGAAATATAGTTATAAAAAGAAAAAAGGAAAAGAGAGAGAGTAAGTAGTAAAAAGAATTTAAATAAGTATGCTATAAAGCTAAAAAGGCCTTATTACTTAAAGTAAGTAGCGGTATATTGTTATTAAAAGAACTAATTACCTTAAGTAGAGTAAGTTATAGTTTCTTATAACTTATAGTAGCTTTAAAGTCTTATATTTAAGCTTAACCGCTTAAATCTCTTAATTAAAAAGTTTTATATTAAGTTATAAAGGCCGTATATTATACTCTTATTTAAACTACTTAAATAGCTTACTTCTTTTATGTTTTTTTAAAGGCTTTTATAATCTTTAGTAAGAAGACCGCTTTTTTATTTACTTATAAGTTATAGCTACTTAGCTAGCCTTTTTAAGCTATAAAGAACTCCTTTTTTAGCTTTCTACTACTTTTTTTTATTTTATAGCTTTATAAGATTTATTTTACTTTTTACTTATTTAAGTAAGGTATTTTTATATCTTTAACTAAGCTTAAGTATATAGCTAGCTTGTCCGCTAAGTATAGTTATACTATTAAAACAACTAAATAGATATTAAGGGACCTTTTTATATCTAACCGGTATATAAGCTATCTAACTTTAGTAGTAACTTTAAATAGCTTAGTATATCTTGTTTAAAGCTTTACTAGTTTACTATCTATAATATAATAACTCTTATTAAGCTATAGCTAAACTTAATCGCTAAGCTTAAATTTTAGCAGGCGGTATTTCTTATTATATCTATCCTTTATAGCGGCTTAAGTATAAGTAATAGCTAACTTACCTTCTTTTTATAAGACCTCTTAGTTTTATAAGTATAAGTAGTTACTAAAAGCTTAAAAGCTATTGTTTATTCTTATCCTTATAATAAGCTTACTTTAAGCTATATAAATTACTAAGGAAAAAGAATTATTAAGGCTAAACTAAAAGGCGATTAGTATATTAGTTTAGCATAAGTTTAGGAAATTAGTAGTAAAGAATTATAGCACGATTTTTATAGTTTAGTTTCGCCTTTTCGATAAGCCGTTAAGTTAAGGGTACTAAGTAGTAAATATAAGAAGCTTCGATTTAAAAGCTTACTATAAAGTCCGCTAAAATACTAAAGTAAACTTTAAGTTTTAGTTAAAGATTATCCCCTTCGAAATTCTTTAATTAGCGCGGAGTAGCTTAGTATATAACGCTTAAACTTAATCTTCTATTATAAACTAGTTATTGCTTAAGATAAGGAGATATATTTTTAAGAATATATTAGTTATAGTTAAAAAAGTATTAAAGAAGTTCTTTATAGGATCCTTTTATAAGAATTATTTGGCTTTAACTACTAAGAGCCTAGTAAAAAAGATAATAATTATTATATAGTATAAAACTAACGGACTTTAAATTAAGATAAGCTACCTTAATATATTACTTTAATTAGTTTAGTTATAGTAATAAGCGTTATAGCTATTTACGACCTTATTTATATATTTACTAAGCTATAAGATTAAGAAGCTATTAAATAGATCTTATTATATATAAGTATAGCTAGTATGAAAATATTTAGCGTAAGCGTCTTTAACGATCTCCTTATTATAAGTCTTAAGGATATATAGCCTCTAGCGTCTATCGTTTTATATAAAGTATAATAACCTTTATAACTAAAAGAATAAAAGTCTAAGGATATTATCCTTATTACTAAGCTATATTATAATCTTAACTTACTATATATCCTCCGTATATCCGTTAATTATTTTTTAGTAAAGCGGCAATTTTATTAATACTTCCGCTTAAAGGAATATATAGTCTATTATCTCGTTTTCTTAAATACGTTTTAATTCCCCTTCTTAGTTTAAGGATATTATTTTATTATCTTAGTATAGTAGATATAAGAGAGTGTTTAGTATAACGTTTTCGACGCTTAAGATATAATATACCTTAAGCGGGAATTAGTTTAAGTATTAAGACGCGAGGACTAGCTTATTATTAGATTTTATATTAATAAAGAATAAGGATTTTTAGTATATAATTTTATAAGTACTTATATAGTTAATAAAGATAACTACTTATAGCGTTTTTATAGATAGTACTATAGTATATAACTTATAAACTACTTATACTAAACCGGTTACTTTAAGTTTTATAAGCTAGTATTAAAGCTCTCCGCTTTAAAGGGGGCGGCTTAAGTAAACGATAAGCTAGACCTTAGTTTAAGCTAATAGCGTCTTTTTATCTTATTTTATACCTTCTTTTAAGAAAAAAGCTATAGCCGCTACTTTATATTTTTAGGATATATTGATTTAAATAAATAGTTATTAAGCGGGGTTAAAGTAGTAAATTAGTTAAAGCTTAGTAAGCTTTTTAGTTAAATTCGCAAAGGACTTTTTTTCTTTTAAAGTAAGCTAAAAAGCGGCTTTTATAGTATATTAAGCTTATCCTTAGCCTCTTTAAGGGAACTCCTTCTTCTTATCTTACTTAAAGTAGCTCCGTTTTTTATTTTTATAAGGTATTAACTTCCTTAGTAAAATATAAAACTATATAGCGTAGCTACTTAATAAGGCTAATTTATTTCTTAAGCTATTAAAGGTTCTTTAAGAACGTAATATCCCTTAAGGCTTATACGCGTTTATTTATATTTATTAAGCTAATTGCGTCTATCTTAAATCCAAGGAGCTATATAAATAAGTATGCTAAGAAGAACTTTAGTTTAAATAAGATAATATTACGGTTATAAAAAGCGTAAAATACGGCCTTTAAGTACTAAAAGTCTTTTTTAGCTATATTAAAGTAGATAATAATATTATTAATATAGGCCGCTATACATTCTTAGTATTTATAAAAGACGTTATTAATAAACCTTTAAACGTAAACCAAGGAGTTCTTAAAGCTTATAAGTATTATTAACAATCCTTTTAGCTTATAATAGCTTATAATTATAAACCTTTTTTTAGTAGTCTTAATAAACTAAAAACTAATAAAAAAACGATTATATATTTACTATACTAATAAACTTCTTTTCTTAAAGGCGTTGAATTATATCGCTTTAAAAGAGCATTAAGTAAGCGTTTAAGGTAATAATAGCATTAATCCCCTATAAGTTTATAATTACTTATTCTTATTCTTTTTTATTTACTATCTTCTATACTATAAATACCGGCACTATAAATAAAGTCGGCCTATAAACTCGTTTTAATTAGCCTTACTTAGTTAGTAAGCCGAATATTATATCTACTACCTTTTTCATTTTATCGCTTAATAAGTATAATCTTAATATAACTTATTAGTATTGCTATCCTTTTATTAAAGGAATATATATATATTTAAATTTATCTATATATATTACTTCTTTATCCTTTTAAAGGCGGGGAAACGATTAAAGGATATCTTAAACCTTTAATATAGTTTTTAAGTCCTTCGTATAAATCTAAACGCTTTTATTAGTAGTAAGCTTAAGTAAGTCCTTAGTTCGGCCGATTTTAAGCTTATAGTTTACTATACGATCCTTTTATAAAAAGTCCTTAGCGAGGTTTATCCTATTTAGATTTTCTATAAAGACTTCCGCTAAAGGAGTAGTAGTATCGACCTTTTTATATAGCTAAAACTACTTATTAAAATTTATAATTATCCTTACCTTTTAGCCTTCGCGGAGTACTAGTAGTTCCTTAAAATAGTTTATCGCTATAAAGCTCTTATAATCTTATATTATCGTCCGGGCGAGCTTAAAGTCGTTAAGGAAGAATATTCTTTTACGCCTTAATAGCGGCGCTTAAACTTATATAGGTAAGGTATAGCTAAAACTAGCTAAAATCGTTATAATAACTAAGTAAATTACTTATTTATATATCGTTAGTCTTAGCTAAACTAGCTTAACTTAAGCTTTAATCTTTTTATAAGCCTTAATTTATAAGACTAATATAAAGTTAATAAGGTCCTTTTAATAAAGAATTAGAAAATCTTAGCTAAGCAATATATTAGCCGCTAAGTATTTTACTATTTTAGCGCCGATCTTTACTTTTAGGACTATAAAGCTACCGTTTAGCCTTCTTAGTATATATATAGTAAATTCTACTTATTTAATAGTAGCTATTCCTTTTACTCTTTAAATAGGAATTTATTAAGAGGAGTTTATAGTTATATCTTAAAAGGTCTTTACTAAGTTAGCTTAAATAAGGCTTCGGTCTGCCTTTATATCTATATAAGCTTTAATACTTATCTTAAGCCTTTTTTTTCTATAAACTAATAAGCGTATATAAGTAAATTATAACGGCTTATTAAGGCTTAATAGCTAAACGTTAAGGGAAGCCTTAACTATTTAAACGCTTTATAGCTTTTAAATAACTACTTACTATATTAAGCTATATTTTTATATAGTAATATCTTAGCTAAGGTTAAGGGGGTATTTATCTTTAATATATTAGTAAAGCTTTTTCTATAAGCGGTATACTTCGCTATAATATCTATATACTTTATTAGCCTCTTAAACTAAGTCTACTATAGTATAAATTGCGGTTTTTTTTAAGCTTTTATCGGTATTTATTTAAGCTTTCTTTATATCGTACTTTTTATTCCTTAAATAGTTATTAGTCTTTATTATAGTTCTTTCCTTAGTTATAAGGTATACCCGCTTTAGCTTTAGCGTTAATAAGCGTATAGTCTTAAAGGTTCTTTCTTTTTTAAGCTAGAGGACCTTAGCTTATATTTTTAGCTATTTAAATAGGTTTCTCTTTTTACTTAGTAAGCGCTATAAGGCCTATAGTATATCCGCTTTTACTAAGCGGTTTAAGAACGTAACCCGCAGTTTTAATAAGCTCTTAATAGATAGCTAAGGCGTCTTAAACTATCCTTTAAATATATATATAGTGCGGCTAGTTAGCCCTTACCTTTTTATATATTAAACCTATTTCTTTTGCGCTAATAAGTGCTTTTAAGATCCTTAAGTATAATTAACTTATAGCTAAGGAAGAATTTCCTTATATTTGTTAATCTATTTATTAATATCCTTATTTCTTATTAAATATTATAAGGATTTTTATAAATAAATCTCTAGCTTTTAGTAAATTACTATAATTAAGTAGTTTAGTTAGTAAAGCGCGGCCTTAGCTTTATATTATAAGCATAATATTAAAGACTTAAAGTTAAACCTTATTACTATATTTTTAATAGTAAAGTACCTTTTATTAAGTGCTTATATCGCTATATTTAAGCCGATTTTAAACCGTTTTTATAAGACGGAGATTTTTTAGCTTAGTTTAATACTAAGCTCGCTAAGTTCTTTTTATTATAGTTTTAAAAGGTCCTTAAAATACTATTCCGTAGCACTTCCTTAAAAGAAAGAGGGCAATTAAATAGCTAATGTATCTATATAGGCCTCGCTTTTATTAGTATTTTAGCGGATAAAGTTAATAAAACGGTCTACTCCTTAAAATATACTAGCTTTATTATCTTCTTAAACTTTATTAAAGGATACTTTTAGCGGTCTTAATAAGTTAAATCTCTTTTTATCCTTAGCTTATAGTTAAGGTTTTTCTTAAGGCTTAGTAAGTATATCTTCTTTTTTTAGTACTTAAAAAAGACTAAAGAATTATTTATTTAATATTATTATTATTTTTACTAAGGGGTTTAAGGCTATATTTAGTCTTAATATCTACGCGCTAAGTATAAATAGGTTTAGCTTATTAAGGGTATCGCTTACTACGTCCTTATCGCTTATTATTAAGGTCTTAGTCTTAATACTCTTACTAAGCGCTTAACCTTTTATCTTATACATATCTTAGAATTTAATACGCCGCGGGGCCCTTAATATAAAAAGCTCGTTTTTATTATTTAAAAGTCTTTAAAATACTTTTATTTATATAGCTATAGCGGATAAGGATAACTAGTAATATTAAACTAAGAAACTACTAAGTATCCTTTAAAGCGGATTTTTAATTAAGGCCCTTAAACTAAACTTTATTAGTAATACGTAGTAAAAATATCCGCTAAGCGTATCGTCTTAAGAAAAAAGTAACTTTATTATAAGCTTAATTTAAAGGGTATTTAATTAGCGGGGAGCTAGATAGTTTTAAAGTCGGCTTATTCTTATTTCTTTTATCTAAAGAATAATTAATTTATTTAAGTAATACTAAATTTAGTTTACTTAATTATATAGGTTTTATTTTTTTATAGTCTATATTTTATTAACATTTTTAAAGCGGATTACCTCTTAAAAAGTAATAGTCTTAGCTTAGCTAAGCAAGACTTATTTTATATCTTAATTAGCTCTATAAGCTATCACGGTATAGTACTTTAAAAAAGGGTAAAGGAGATTATTAAACTAGTATACTTAGTAAGCCGCGGCTTTTTCCGCTTTTATAGCTTACTTATCTTAAAGTTTTATTATAAGCGTATTAAGGAAAAGGTGCTTATTATTAAGGTTAAACTTAAAAGCTAATAAGAGCTTTTTACTAAAGAAAATATCGTTTAGTATCTAACTTTTTATATAATAAGTACTTAATTATACGATATAGTTACTCTTAGCTTAGCGGATATTTAAGGGATTTCCGTTTAAATAAGTAAGAATTACCCCTATTTACTACGTTTTATATCGTAAAGATAAGGGGATAAAGCGCGGACTAATTACCGCTAGTTAAGGCTAATACTATAAAATAATTACTACTAGTTAAGGATAGTATTATAAACTAATTATTACTAATTAAGCTAATATAATAAACTAATTACTATATATAAACGTATATAAGGGTTTAAAAATAATAAAAAGCTTATCTTTTTTTTAAAGTATAGCTAGCTACTTTATACTTAGTTTTTAAAGCTAATTTTAAAATCTTTAACTTTACTATCCTTTTATTTATTATTAATATATAAATAAACTATAAATATCCTTATTTATCGCTTAATAAACTAAGTATAAGCTTAGTTAAAAATACTATAAACTATAGTTAAGGAAATCCCTTAAATATCTTTAGATCTCCTTTAGAAATCGCGGTAAAGTCTATTTTATATTTTCTAAGGTACTTTTATAATTAAAAACGGGTTAAACTATAGTTAAGATATCCTATAGAAATCCTTAAATATCCCCTAAAAATACTAACAGAATCCACTTAATAGTTTTTATAGTATCTTTTATAGTTAGAAATATCGTAAACCTTAGTTAAATAAGCTCCTAAGCCTTTATAATTCTTTCTTAGAAACCTTAGCAGGGTCTAACTAGTAATATCTATTATATCTCCTTAAGCAAGCCTTTATAGTGCGTGCTCCGGACGTTCTTATCGCGGGGTTTTATAAGGCTCCTTAAGAGTAAAGTAAGGAGTCTAAGCGTAGCTGTTTAGATTTTATAATAGTCTTTTAAGCTAATTTTAAGAATTTTTAACTATACTATTTTACTGTTTATTATTAGTATATAAATAAACCGTAGATATCCTTATAAAATTACTTAATAAACTAAATATAAGCTTAACTAAAAATACTATAAACTATAATTAAGGAAATCCTTTTAATATTCTTAAATGTTTTTTAAAAATTATAGTAAAGTTTATCTTATATCTTTTAAAGTACTTTTTTAATTAAAAATAAGCCGAACTATAATTAGGATACTTTGCGGAAATCCTTAAATATCCCTTAAAAAGACTAGTAAAATTTATTAAATAGTTTTTATAGTATTTCTTATAGTTAAAAACGTTATAAACTATAGTTAAATAAGCTTTTATATATCTATAATATATTTTTAAAACCTTAGCGGGGTTTTATTATTAATATCTATTATATCTCCTTAAGCGAGCCTTTATAATATATACTTTAAGCGTTCTTGCTATAAGGTTTTATAAGGCTTTTTAAGAGTTAAGTAAAGAGTTTAAGCATAGCTATTTAAATTTTATAATAACTCCTTTAAGTTAGAAAAAAAAGCTAATATCTTTATTAGTTTAAAGTAAAAATAAAGTAAAAAGGGCGCTAAGTAATAGCTTTATAGTAGCGTCTTTATATAATATTAATAATATACTATTATTATTCTTTTCATAGTTTTTTCGGCCTATTTAGCTAATAGTAGTTAAGTAGCTTAAGATAGTAAGTAAGTAGGTTTATTATAAATCCTTATTACCTATTTAGTTATATATTCTTATTTTATTAAGGCGATTAGTATATTTAGCTAAAATTAGTAATATAGTTTTTAACCTTTCTTTAAGCATACGTTTAAGCGTTTATTAAATAGTAAGAAGTCTTTATATTAAGGAATATTTATCTTTTTATAGCGGGATACGTTATTAATAACTAGCTTATTTAGGCCTTATTTTATATTATTATCTTACTTACTTTTTACGCTGTGTTTAAATACTTACTAAGTTTTTTATATTATTTATTAGCCTTATTAGCCGCTTATAAGCAAGATATTATATCTTACTTACTACTACTATTATAGCTTTCCCCCGCCTTTTGTCGCTAGACTTTTTAACTTATTGTTTTTTTTATATAGCGCTACTATTTACGCCTTTTTACTAATTAACGCGTATTAAGCTATTAAGAAAGTATTAAAGTAAGGCTAAGTCGTCCTACTAATAATAATAAAAATAGTTAGTATTAAGGTATTAAACGTTTATATTTTAGCTTAAAAGTAAGTAATAAGGTACTTAATAGCCTTAATACTTAATTCCTTACTTTTAAAGTTTTAAATATATTTTATAGTCTTAAAAACCCTCTTTATAAAAAGGGCCTTTAAGGTAAAAATATAATATATATAATTAATATTATTAATAAAGCGCATATTAAACTTTAAGAACTTTATTGCTTAAAATAAAGTTAAGTTACGCTTAAATTCTTAATAAGCTTATAAGTAAAACATAGCGTAGTTTATAACTAAGTAAAAACTCTTAATTATTATAATCTTATTATTAAAATATAGTCTTATAAAGCTAAGCTTATTAAAGATTATATTAATCACTATTAATAGTTTTTATTAAATTTAGTAGCGGAATATATTATAAGCTTAGTTATTGCTATTTAACTTAATTAAGGAGGGGTAGTGGATAGATTATAATAAAGCGCTTATACGCCTTTATATAGCTAAGCTAAGCGTAGCAGCTAAGGGGAAAAGCGTGCGCTAAGTAGAACTAAATAAGTCTTAAAAGCTTATAGCGGCTATAAGCTTAAAGGGGGATTTTATCGCGCAGGCTAGACTATATATAAAGCGAGATAGAGGTTTTACTATTATAGCTTAAAATACTATTATAAACCTAGCTATAAACTAGTTAAGCTAAGCCTTAAATATATAGTTAAGGATAGCGCGGATATTGTTTTAATAGTTTAGCTAAAGCGGGGTTTTACTAGCTATAGTAATTACTAAAATTCTTAAGACTATAATAAAGTTAGCTAGCTTAAAAGTATTAAGTATAAGCTAGTTAATTTACTAATAAAGGTTTTTAGCTATACCTTAAAAATATATAAGAGGCGGGGGCTTTTAAGCTATAAAAGCTAAGTAAGAGGTATAGCTAAGTTACCGTAAAAGCGGCTATATAAACTATATAGCGGTATAAAGCTAAAAGGCGAGTTATTAAAGTTAAGCGTTTAAAAAGGGTATAAAGGAGTAAAATATACTCTCCCGCAGCCTATAGGCCAAATACAGCATAAATAACATATAACATAAATACGCTGAAATATATATTAAATCCGCTATACAATGCCGCATACTATACATATTTCCTTATATTATTCCACCTATACATAAGCAAGATATAAGCAGATTAGAAAGAGGTGTGTATGAAGACTATATATATAATCCGTGCCAAGTCGCTGCGCCACCTCGTATTCCTTGCGGAATTGATCCCTAGGCTTATAAATACAATATTAACCTAATAACAGCTATTAACCTACTATGCATAACTGCGCTAGACAGGGGGCTCTTTTCTAAATTACTTAAGTCACTTATAGCTTAGGAATTGTCTATATAAGGAGGCCTTAGTCCCCCCTTTACCTTAGATAGATCATTAACTTTACACATACACATCTTGCTTATTTCTTTACCTTTTCGCACACTCTTTATATCTCTGTGATCCCCTTACTTATAGCTATAAGGCAGCTCTCTTCTACACCTATTTACTCCTTAAATAAGGGTAATGTAAGCTATCTTTTATAGTATTATAATTTAAGTTAGGCTTATCGGTTTAAGCGTAGTTATAAAAAGGGGCGTAGGTTTATATAAAGACTTAAACTTAAAGGTTTTAACTTTTATTAAGGGACTTAAGTCTATAAAGTATAGTTACTTTATTTTTATATAGCTTAAGCGCTTACTTATATCCTTTATATTAAAAGCGTAAAGGCTTATATAAAAGTAGGCTAAAAAGGTAGTTATAAAATAGCTTATTTTAGCTATAAGAAATATTAAACGATAAAACGACTTAAAATAAAAGTATAAAGATTATAAACTTAAGGTATAAAAGGCTATATATTTAAGAGTAAGTAAGGTATAGTAAGCTAAGGCTAGCGGTAAAGGGAAGTATAGTTATAAAAGGAGGAAAAGCAAAAAAGAGGTTAAGTAGTAGAAAGAATTTAAATAAGTATACTATAAAGCTAAAAAGGCCTTATTACTTAAGGTAAACGGCGGTATATTATTATTAAAATAACTAATTACCTTAAGCGTAGTAAGTTATAGTTTTTTATAATATATAATAGCCTTTAAGTCTTATACTAAAGCTTAACCGCTTAATTCCTTTAGTAAGAGAGTTTTATATTAAGTTATAAAGGCTGTTTATTATACTCCTATTTAAACTAATTAAGTAGCTAACTACTTTTACGCTCTTTTAAAGGCCTTTATAATCTTTAATAAAAAGATCGCTCTTTCTTTTACTTATAAGTTATAGCTACTTAGCTAGCCTTTTTATGCTATAAGAAACTCTTTTTATAGCTTTCCGCTACTTTTTTATATTATACGATTTTATAAGATTTATTTAACTTCTTATTAATTTAAGTAAGGTATCCCTTTATTTTAAACTAGCCTTAAGCGTATAGCTAGCTTATTATTAAGCGTAGTTATACTACTAAAATTACTAAATAGATATTAAGGGACACCTTTATATTTAACTAGTATATAAGCTATCTTACTTTAATAATAACTTTAAACAGTTTAGTATATCTTTTTTAAAGCTTCGCCGGTTTACTATCCGCGATATAATAAATTTTACTAAGCTATATACTTAATCGCTAAGCTTAAACTTTAGTATGCGGTGTTTCTTATTATATTTATCCTTTATAGCGGCTTAAGTATAAGTTATAAGTAACTTAGCTTCTTTTTATAAGACCTTTTAGTTTTAAAGATATAAGTTATTACTAAAAAACTAAAGCTTATTATTTATTTTTATTCTTATAATAAGCTCGCTTAAAGCTACGTTAATTATTAAAAAAGAGAATTATTAAAGCTAAACTAAAAAGCTATTAGTTATTAGTTTAGTATAAGTTTAAGACGTTAGCAGTAAAAAATTATAGCGCGATTTTTATAGTTTAGTTTCGCCTTTTTAATAGGCCGTTAGTCTAAAGGTATTAAGTAGTAAATATAAAAAACTTCGATTTAAAAGCTTATTATAAAGTCCGCTAAAACGCTAAAGTAAACTTTATATCCCGGTTAAAGACTATCTCCTTTATAATCCCTTAATTCGCACGGAGTAGCTTAGTCTATAACGCTTATACTTAATATTTTATAGTAAACTAATTATAACTTAAAGTAAAAAGATATATCTTTAAGAATTTATTAGTTATAGTTAGTAAGGTATTTAAGAAGTTCTTTATAAAGTCTTTCTATAAAGATTATTCGGCTTAAACTACTAAAAGCTTAGTAATAAAGTCTATTACTATTATATAGTATAAAACTAGTAGGCTTTTAATTAGGATAAGCTACTTTAATATCTTACTTTAATTAGTTTAGTTATAGTAATAAGCGTTATAGCCGTTTATAACCTTATTTATATACTTACTAAGCTAAAAGATTAAGAAGATTTTAAATAAATCCTACTATATATAAGTACGGCTAGCGTAAAAATATTTAGTATAGGCGTTTTAAACAATTTCCTTAGTATAAGTCTTAAGAATATATAGTTTTTAGCGTTTATTATTCTTTATAAAGTTTAGTAGCCTTTATAACTAAAACAAAAAGGGTTTAAAGATACTATTTTTATTGCTAAGCTATATAATAATCTTTACTTATAATATATCTTTTATATATCCGTAAATTATTCTTTAGTAAAGTAGTAATTTAATTAATACTTTTATATAAAAGAATATATAGTCCGTTTTCTTATCTTCTTAAATACGTTTTAATTCTCTTCCTTAGTTTAAAAATACTAACTTATTATCTTAATATAGTAAATATAAAAAAGCGTTTAGTATAACGTTTTTAATGCTTAAGATATAGTATACTTTAAGCGGGAAATAGCTTAAGGATTAAGAGGTAAAGACTAGCTTATTATAAAATTTTATATAAATAGAAAATAAAGACTTTTAATATACGATTTTATAAGTACTTATATAGTTAGTAAAGATAACTACTTATAGTATTTTTATAAATAGTATTATAGTATATAGCTTATAAACCGCTTATATTAAACCGGCTACTTTAAGCTTTATAAGCTAGTATTAAGGTTCTTTACTTTAAAGGGCGCGGCTTAAGTAAATAATAAGCTAAGCCTTAGTCTATACTATTAAAGTCTTTTTATTATATTTTATACTTTCTTTTAAGTAAAAAGCTATAGCTACTACTTTATATTCTTAAGAAATATTAATTTACATTAATAATTATAAAACGGGGTTAAAGTAGTAAATTCTTTAAAGCTTAGTAAGTTTTTTAGTTTAATTTACAAAGGCTTCTTTTTCTTTTAAAGTAAGCAAAAAAGCGGCTTTTACGGTATATTATACTTATTCTTAGCCTTTTAAAAAGACTCCTTCTTCTTATCCTATTTAAAGTAGCTTTATCTTTTATCTTTATAAGATATAAACTTTCTTAGCGAAATATAAGACTATATAGCGTAGCTACTTAGTAAGGCTAATCTATTTTTTAAGCTATTAAAGGTTTTTTAAAAACGTAATATCCTTTAAAGCTCGTACTTATTTATCTATATTTATTAAGCTAATAGTATTTACTTTAAATCTAAGGAGTAATCTAAATAAGTATGCTAAACAGGACTTTAGTCTTAATAAGGTAATATTATAGTTATAGAAAGCACGGAATATAGCCTTTAAGTATTAAAAGTGTTTTCTAGCTATATTAAAGGAAATAATAATATTATTAATATAAGCCACTACGTATTCTTAGTATTTATAAAGAACGTTATTAATAAACCTTTTAATCTATACTAAGGAGTTTTTAAAGCTTATAAGCGATAAGCGTGATATTTAAGACTTAAAGTCTGCTTTTACTATTATAATTTTAATAATAAAGTATTTTTTATTTACTACTTATATTATAATATTTAAGCGGATTTTAAACTGTTTTTATAAGGTAAAGATCTATTAGCTTAGCTTTATATTAAGCTTATTAAGCTTTTTTTATTTTAGGTTTTCTTATAGAATCTAAATAGCTATGCCCGGACTCCTTACTTTACTCTTAAAGAGCCTTTTAAAACCCCGCGATAGGAATGCCCAGAGCACGCACTATAAAAGCTTACTTAAAGATATATAATAAATATTACTAGTTAAACCCCGCTAAGGTTTTTAAGATATAACTATAAAGGCTTAAGAGCTTATTTAACTATAGTTTATAATATGTTTAACTAGAAAAAACACTATAAAAACTATAAAGCGGATTTTTTTAGTACCTTTAAGAGATTTTTAAGGATTTTTATAAGATATCTTAATTATAGTTTAACCCGTTTTTAATTATAAAAGCACCTTAAAAGATATAAGATAGACTTTACTAAACTATTTAAAGGATATTTAAGAGATTTCCTTAACTATAGTTTATAGTATTTTTAACTAAGCTTATACTTAGTTTATTAAGTAATTTTATAAAGATATTTATAGTTTATCTATATATTAATAATAAATAAAAAGATAGTATAGTTAAAGATCCTTAAAATTAGCTTAAAGAACTAAGTATAAAGTAGCTAGCTATACTTTAAAGAAAAGATAAGCTTTTTAGTATTTTTAAACCCTTATATATATTTATATATAATAATTAGTTTATTATACCGGCTTAATTAATAGTAATTTATTTATAGTACTAGCCTTAACTAGCGGTAAATAGTTTATAATACAAGCTTTAATTAGCGGTAATAAATTTATACCTTATCCCTTATCTTTATACTAAAAAGTATTATAAATAATAGTAATTTTTACTTATTATAATAAAAATCCCTTAAATATCTGCTAAGCTAAAATAACTAAATTATATAATTAAGTACTTATTTTATAAGAATTTAGATATTATATAATATTTTCTTTCGTTAAAAGCTCTTATTAGCTTTTAAGTTTAACCTTAATAATAAGTACTTTTTCCTTAACGCGCTTACAATAAAACTTTAAGATAAGTAGGCCGTAAAAGCGGAAAAGACCGCGGCTTATTAAGTATGCTAGTTTAATAATTTCCTTTACTCTTTTTAAGGTACTATACCGTAATAGCTTATAAAGCTAAATAAGATATAAAACGAGTTTTATTTAGCTAAGCTTAAACTACTACCCTTTAAAAGGTAATCCGCTTTTAAAATACTATTAAAGGATAAACTATAAAACGATAAAACTTATATAACTAAGTAAACTAAATTTAGTATTAATTAAACGGATTTATTATTCTTTAAATAAAAAGAGTAAGAATAAGCTAACTTTAAAGCTATTTAGCTCTTTACCCGCTTAATACCTTTTTAATTAAGCCTATAATAAAGTTACTTTTTCCTTAAGATAATAAGCTTAGCGGATATTTTTACTATATACTATTAATAAAGTTTAGTTTAAGGGCCTTAACCGGAAATCTACCTTAAAGCATACTTAGTAGCTTCTTAGTTTAGTATTACCGTTTAGCCTTATCCGCTATCGCCGCGCTAATTCAGGCATTTTTAAGACTTTTAATTAATAAAAATAAGCTTTTTATACTTATAGCCCCGCAGCGCACTAAATTTTAAGACGTATATAAGATAAAAAGTTAAGGGCTTAGTAAGAGTATTAAGACTAAGACTTTAATAATAAGCAATAAGGATATAGTAAGCAATACTTTTAATAAGCTAAACTTATTTATACTTAGCTTATAGATATTAAGATTAAGTATAGCTTTAAGCTTTTAAATAAAAATAGTAATAATATTAAATAAATACTTCCTTAGTTTCTTTTAAGCACTTAAAAAAAGGCGCTTACTAAGCTTTAAAAAAAACCTAAACTATAAGCTAAGGATATAAGGAGATTTTAACTTATTAAGACCGCTAAAAGTATCTTTTAATAAAGTTTAAGAAGATAATAAAGCTAATATATTTTAAAGAGTAGTCCGTTTAATTAACTTTATTTACCAAAATGCTAGTAAAAGCGAGGTCTATATAGGTAAATTAGCTATTTAATTATACTTCCTTTTTTAAAGAAGTATAGCGGAATAGAATTCCGGAGACCTTTTAAAACTATAATAAAAAAGCCTTAGTAGGCTTAGCGTTAAACTAAGTTAATAGATCTCCGCTTTATAAAAACGGTTTAAAGTCCGCTTAAATATAGCGATATAAGCACTTAATAAGGAGCACTTTATTATTAAAGATAAAGTAATAAAGTCCGACTTTAAGTCTTAAATATTACGCTTAAAATAGAAAGCTAAGGCCGCGATTTATTAGCTAAACTACTTAACTATAATAATTTGCTAAAAGCTAAATATCTATTTATAAGAATCCTTATAATGTTTAAAAAGAAATAAGAATATTAATAAATAATTTAATAAATATAAGAAGATTATTCCTTAACTATAAGTTAAATATACTTAAAGGTCTTAAAAGTACTTATTAGCACGAAAGAAATAGGTCTAACCTATAAAAAGTTAAAGGCCGATTAACTATACCTTATATATACTTAAAGAATAGTTTAAGACGCCTTGACTATTTATTAAGAGCTTATTAACGCTATAAGTTATATTTTTCAACCGCTTAATAAAGGCGGATATATTACAGGCATTATAGCGCTTATTAAGTTTAAAAGAAAACCCGTTTAAATAGCTAAGAATATAAGCTAAGGTCCTTAAGCTTAAGAGGGAAGGAACCTTAAAAACTATATGCTAATTAACGCTAAAGTTAAAGTAAGTATACTTTATAACTAAAAAAGAAATTATAGTAAAGACCGATAACTATTTAAAGGATAAAGAGTATAATATAAAAAAATCTTAAACGAATACTAATAAAAGCTTAAAGGAAACCGTAATTTTTTTATAGTAAACTTAGTTTAAGAGTTAAATAAAGTATATAGATTTTATAGTAAAGTATTCCTCTTAAAGAATAAGCTTTATATATACGTTAAAGACTAACACCCCCTTAACCTTAGCTAAGACGTTGCTATATAAAAATATAGCTTAGTATAGTAATTAGTTATTTAAAAGCTATAAAGCGTTTAAATAATTTAGGCTTCTTTTAACGTTTAGCTATTAAGCCTTAATAAGCCGTTATAATTTACTTATATACGCTTACTAGTCTATAAAATAGAAAGGCCTAAGATAAGCATTAAAGCCTATATAAATACTAAGGTAAACTAAAGCCTTATTTAAGCTAACTTAGTTAAGACCTTTTAAGATATAACTATAAACTCCTCTTAATAAATTCTTATTTAAAAAGTAAGAAAGATAGCTATTATTAAATAAGTAGAATTTACTATATATATACTAAGAAGGCTAAATAGCAGCTTAATAATTATAAAGATAAAGATCGGCGCTTAAATAGTAAAACGCTTAGCGGCTAGTATATTACTTAGCTATAAATTTTTAGTTCCTTACTAAAAGAACTTTATTAACTTTATATTAATCTTATAAATTAAGGCTTATAAAGAGATTAAAGCTAAAGTTAAGATAGTTTAGCTAAGACTAACGATATATAAATAGGTAAGCTACTTAGTTACTATAATAAATTTAGCTAGTTTTAGCTATGCTTTACTTATATAAGTCTAAGCGCCGCTATTAAGGTATAATATAATCTTTTTCCTTAATAACTTTAAGCTCGCGAAGATAATAATATAAGATTATAAGCGCTTTATAGTAATAAACTATTTTAAGGAACTACTAATCCTCCGCTAAGGCTAAAAGGTAAGGATAATTATAGACCTTAATAAGTAGTTTTAGCTATATAAGGAGGTTAATACTATTACTCCTTTAGCGGAAATCTTTATAGAAAATCTAAATAAGATAGACCCCGCTAAAGACTTCTTATAAAAGGATCTTATAGTAAACTATAAGCTTAAAATCGGCTAAATTAAAGACTTACCTAAACTTACTATAAATAAGGGCGTTTAGATTTATGCTAAGGATTTAAAATATATATTAAGGGTTTAAGATATCTTTTAATCGTTTCCCCGCCTTTAAAAAGATAAAAAAGTAGTATATATAAATAAATCTAAATATATATATATTTCTTTTATAAAAGGAAAGCAATACTAATAAATTATATTAAGATTATGCTTATTAAGCAAAAAGAATAAAAAGGTAGTTAATGCGATATTTAGGTAGCGAATTATTTAAGGATAATTAAAATAAGTTTATAGTATAACTTTGTTTATAGTGCCGGTATTTATAGTATAAAAGATAGTAAATAAAATAGAAAAAGAATAAGTAGTTATAGACTTATAAGGGATTAACGCTATTATTACCTTAAACGCTTACTTAATGCCCTTTTAAAGCGGTATAATTTAACGCTTTTAAAGAAAGAAGTTTATTCGTATATTAAACGTATAATCGTTTTTTTATTAGTTCTTAGTTTATTAAGATTATTAAGAAAGGTTTATAGTTATAAGCTATTATAAGCTTAAAAGATTACTAATAATACTTATAAGCTTGAAAAACTCTTTAGTATACGTTTAAAGGTTTATTAATAATATCCTCTTTAAATATTAAGAATACGCGGCGGCCGATATTAATAATATTATAATTTACTTTAATATAGCTAAAAGACTAGTTTTAATACTTAAAGGTAGTATTCCGCGCTTTTTATAACTATAATATTACCTTTTCTAAATTAAAGTCCTTCTTAGCGTACTTATCCTTATAGCTCCTTAGATTTAAGGTAAATGCTATCGGCTTAATAAATATAAACGAATATATATAAGCCTTTAAGGATATCCCGTTCTTAAAGAACCTTTAATAGCTTAAGAAATAAATCGGCCTTACTAAGTAGCTACGCTATATAGTCTTATATTTCACTAAAGAAGTCGATATCTTATTATAATAAAGGATAGAGCTATTTTAAGTAAGAAAAGAAGAAGAAGTCTTTTTAAAGGGTTAAGGACGGGCTTAATATACCGTAAAAGCCGCTTTTTAGCTTACTTTTAAAGAAAAAAAGGCCTTTATAAATCTAATTTAAAAACTTATTAAGCTTAAAACGATTTACTACTTAAACCCCGCTTAATAACTATTTATTTAAATCGATATATCTTAAGAATATAAAGTAGCGGTTATAGCGTTTTACTTAAAGGAAGGTATAAAATAAAATAAAAAGACGCTACTAGCTTAAACTAAAGTCTAGCTTATTATCTACTTAAGCCGCGCCTTTTAAGGCAGAGAGCCTAAATACGAGCTTATAAAGCTTAAAGTAGCCGGTTTAATATAAGTAGTTTATAAGTTATATACTATAATACTATTTATAAGAACGCTATAAGTAATTATTATTACTAACTATATAAGCACTTATAGAATTATATACTAGAAAATCTTATTCTTTACTAGTATAAAATCTAATAATAAGCTAGTCTTTTTATCTTAATACTTAAGCTAATTCCCGCTTAAGGTATACTATATCTTAAGCGTTAAAAACGTTATATTAAACGCTTTCTTATATTTCTTATATTTAGATAATAAGCCGGTTTTATTAAACTTAGAAGGGGAATTAAAAAGTATTTAAAAAAAAGACGATAAACTATATATTCCTTTATACGGAATGATTAATTAAATTACCTCTCCGTTAAAAAATAATTAATAGATATATAAAGGATATATAATAAGTAAATATTATTATATAGCTTAGCGATAAGGATAAGATCCTTAAACTCTTATTCTTTTAGCTATAAAGGTTACTATACTTTATTAAGAACGATAAACACTTAAGACTATATATCCTTAAGACTTATATTAAGGAGATTATTAAAGACGCTTATACTAAATGATTTTATATTAGCTATACTTATATATAAAAAGATTTATCTTAAAGCTTCTTAATCTTATAGCTTAGTAAATATATAAATAAGGTTATAAACGGCTATAACGCTTACTATTATAATTAAACTAACTAAAGTAAGACGCTAAAGTAACTTATCTTAATTTTAAGCCCGCCGGTTCCTTACTATATAATAATAATAGACTTTATTGCTAAGCTCTTAGTAATTTAAGCTAAAGCGTTCTTATAAAAAGATCTTTTAAAGAACTCCTTTAATACTTTACTAACTATAACTAATAAATTCTTAAAAACATATCTCCTTATCTTAAGTAATAACTAGTTTATAGCGAAAAACTAAGTATAAGCATTATATATTAAGATACTTCGCGCTAATTAAAGGATTTTAAAGTAGATAATCTTTAACTAAGATATAAAGTTTACTTTAGTTTTTTAGCGGACTTTATAATAAGCCTTCGGATCGAAGCTTTTTATATTTACCGCTTAGTACCTTTAAACTAACGGCTTATTAAAAAAGCAAAACTAAACTATATAAATCGCGCTATAATTCTTTACTATTAATTTCCTAAACTTACGCTAAACTAATATACTAATCGTCTTTTAGTTTAGCCTTAATAATTTCTTTTTCTTAGTAATTTATATAGCTTTTAGTAAGCTTATTATAAAAATAAGAATAAATAACAGCCTCCGGTCTCTTAATAACTACTTATACTTATAAAACTTAAAGGTCTTATAAAAAAAAGGTAAGTAAGCTATTGCTTATGCTTAAGCTACTATAAAAGATAAATATAATAAGAAACACTGCTTACTAAATTTAAGCCTAGCGATTAAGTTTAGCTATAGCTTAATAAGGGTTATTATATTACGGATATTAAACCGGTAAAGCTTTAAGAAAGATATATTAAGCCGTTTAAAGTTACTATTAAAGTTAAATAGCTTATATACTAGATAAATATAAAAAGGTCTTTTAATATCTATTTAGTCGTTTTAGTAGTATAACTATACTTAGTAAATAAGCTAGCAGTATGCTTAAGCTTAGTTTATAATAAAAAGACGCTTTCTTTAAATAAATAAAAGTAAAATAAATCTTATAAAGCCGTATAAAAAAAAAAGCAGCGGAATGCTAAAAAAAGAGTTTTTTATAGCTTTAAAAGGCTAGCTAAGTAGCTATAACTTATAAGTAAATAAAAAGCGGTCTTTTTACTAAAAATCGTAAAAGAATTTTAAAAAGTATAAAAAAAGTTAGCTACTTAAGTTATTTAGATAAAAGTAAAACGCGCGGCCTTTATAACTAAATACGAAACTATTTAACTAAGAGAATAAGGCAGTTAAGCTTAAGTATAAGACTTAAAAGCTATTATAAGTTATAAGAAACTATAACTTATTATACTTAAGGTAATTAGTTATTTTAATAATAATATACTACTATTTACTTTAAGTAATAAGGCCTTTTTAGCCTTATAGTATACTTATTTAAATTATCTCCGCCGCTTACCCTTTCTTTTTTCTTTTCTTCTTTTTATAACTATATTTTCCTTTACCGCTAGCTTTAGCCCGCCGCACCTTACTTACTCCTATATATATAACCTTCTTTACCTTAAGCTTATAATCCTTATACTTTTATTTTAAGTCCCTTTACTATTTAACGTCTTTTATAGCGAAGACTAGCTATTTTATAACGACTTTTTTAGCCCGCTCTTTTATAAGCCTTTATGCTTTTAATATAAAGAATATAAGTAAGCGCTTAAGTCCTATAAAAATAAAGTAGCGATTCTTTATACTTTTAAGTCCTTTAGCGAAAGTGAAAACCTTTAAGTTTAAGCATTTATATATACTTAAGCCGCTTTCTATAACCGCGCTTAAGCTAACGGTTTTAACTTACATTATAGTATTATAAAAAATAGCTTATACTACCCTCTTTTAATACTTAACTTAAATAACTTATCTCTTAGCTTTATACTATAGTATAGTCTAAACGGCCGGTTTTGCGGCAACTTAGTTATACCTCTTACTTAGCTTTTACTATTTTAAAGCCCTTATCGCTTATATATTTTTTAAAGTATAGCTATAAATCTTAATTAGCTAAATAACTAGCTAATACTTTACGCTTTTAAGTTAGCTAATTTTACTAGAGTCTTAAGATTTAAAATAACTACTATAGCTAGTAAAAACCTATTTTAGCTAAAGAATTAAAATAATATCCGCGCTATCCTAAACTATATATTTAAGGCTTAGCTTAATTAGTTTATAGCTAGGTTTATAGTAGCGTTTTAGGCTACTCTAGCTAAAACCCTATCTTGCTTTTTATATTATTAAGCCCGCGTTATAAAATCCCTATTTTAGCTTATAGCCGCTATAAGCTTTAAAGACCTATTTAGTCCCGCTTAGCGAACGCTCTTTCCGCTTACTACTACGCTTAACCTAGATATATAAAGGCGTATAAGCGCTATATTATAGTTTATCCGCTATCTTTCCTAAACTAAAAGAAATAGCGATAATTAGCCTCGCGATATATTCCGCCGCTTAATTTTATAAGAGCTATTAATAATAACTAATATAATCCTTAATAGGCCTAGCTTTATAAGCTTATACTTAAGTAATAAGATTATAATAATTAAAAGTTTCCGCTTAGCTATAAACTATGCTAACTTTTACTTATAAGCCTACGAAAAGTTTAAACGCGACTTAACTTTAAGTAATAAAATTTCTAGGCTTTAATATCCGCTTTATTAGCTATACTAACTACGCGCTTTATATTTTCGCTTTTAAGGCCCCCTTTATAAAAAGGGTTTTCGAGACTATTTAATATATTTAAACCCTTAAAAGTAAGGAGTTAAGTATTAAAGCTATTAAGGACTTTACTACTTACTTTTAAGTAAGAATATAGATATTTAATACTTTAATATTAACTATACTTATTAATATTACCGGGATAGCTTACCTTTACTTTAATACTTTCTTAGTAGCTAAACGCGTATTAGTTAGCGGAAAGGCGTAAGTAGTAGCGCTATATAAAAAGAATAATAAGTCGGAAAGCTAAGTAATAGAAAGTAAAGGATAGCTATAATAGCGGCAATAAGTAAGATATTATATCTTGCTTATAAGCGGCTTATAAGACTAGTAAGTAGTATAGGAAATTTAGCGGAGAATTAAAAACGGTATAAAGAGTAAGTAAGATCATAATATAAAATAAATCTTAAATAAAGCTAGTCTTTTATAATATATTTCGCTAAGGAAATTAAATATTCCTTAGTATAAAGACTCCTTACTACTTTATAAGTGCTTAGATATATACCTTAAAAGAAAGTTAAAACCTTATTATAAGTTTTAGCTAAACGCGTTAATCGCTTTAATAAAAACAAAGATATATAACTAAATAAGTAATAAGGATTTATAATAAAGCCGTTTACTTACTACTTTAAGCTACTAAGCTATTATTAGCTAAATAAGCCGAAAAAGAATATTAAAAGAATAAGGATAACGTATTATTAATTTAGCGTAAAGACGTTATTATAAAGCTATTACTTAGCGCCCCTTTTACTTTATTTTCACTTTAAACTAATAAAAATATTAGCTTTTCTTTTTTACTTTAAGGAGTTATTATAAAATCTAAATAGCTATACTTAAACTCCTTACTTTACTTTTAAGGAGCTTTACGAAACCCCGCGATAAGAATGCTTAAAGTATATACTATAAAGGCTTACTTAAAAAGATATAATAAATATTACCGGTTAGACCTTATTAAGGTTTTTAAGATATAACTATAAAGGCTTAAAAGCTTATTTAATTATAGTTTATAACGTTTTTAACCATAAAAAATACTAAAAGAACTACTAAGCGGATTTTACCGGTATCCTTAAGGGATATTTAAGGATTTCCGCGGGATATTCTAACTATAGTTTAACCCGTTTTTAATTATAAAAGTACCTTAAAAGATATAAGATAGACTTTACCGCGATTTTTAAAGGATATCTAAGGATATTTAAAGGATTTCCTTAATTATAGTTTATAGTATTTTTAATTAAGATTATACTTAGTTTATTAAGTAATTGTATTAGGATATTTATAGTTTTTTTATATACTTATAATAAATAGAAAGATAGTATAGTTAAAAATCCTTAAAAATAGCTTAAAGAACTAAGTATAAAGTAGCTAGCTATACTTTAAAGAAAAGATAAGCTTTTTAGTATTTTTAAACTCTTATATACGTTTATATATAATAATTAGTTTATTATACTAGCATATTTAGCAGTAATTAGTCCGTAGTACTAGCCCCGATTAGCGGTAATTAGTTTATAGTACCGGCCTTAACTAGTAGTAATTAGTCTGCGCCTTATTTTTTATCCTTATACTATAAGGCGTAGTAGTTTTAAGAGGTCTTAAAATACTATTCCGCCGCGCTTTTTTATTAAAAGAAGGAGGGTAATTAAATAGCTAGCTTGTTTATATAAGCCTTGCCTTTATTAGCGTTTTAGTAAATAAAGTTAATAAAATAGTTTACTCCTTAAAATATATTAGCTTTATTATCTTTTTAGACTTTATTAAAAGATACTTTTAGCGGTCTTAGTAAGTTAAATCTCTTTATATCCTTAGCTTATAATTCCGGTTTATTTAAGGCTTAATAAGTGCGTTTTCTTTTTTTTATACTTAAAGAAAACTAAGGAATTATTCGTTTAATATTATTACTTTATTAATAACACGTAGTAAAAGTATCCGCTAACCTTATTATTTTTAAGGAAAAGTAGCTTTATCGTTAGCTTAATTTAAAGGGTATTTAAAAGGTAAAGAGCTAAAAAGACTAAAGGTTAGCTTATTTTTACTTCTTTTAACTAAAGTTTAGTTAATTTATTTAAGTAGTACTAAATTTAGTTTCCTTAGTTAAATAGGTTTTTTTATTTTATAGTATATCCTTTATTACTATTTTAAAAGCGGATTGCCTTTTAAAAGGCAATAGTTTAAGCTTAACTAAGTAAGACTTATTTTATATCTTATTTAGCTTTATAAGCTATCGTAGAATAATACCTTAAAAAGGGTAAAAAAGAATCTTAAACTAGTATACTTAGTAAGCCGCGGCCTTTTCCGCTTTTATAGCCTACTTATCTTAAAGTTTAGGTATAAGCGTATTAAGGAAAAGATACTTATTATTAAGGTTAGACTTAAAGGCTAATAAGAGCTTCTTATTTAAGAAAATATTGTTTAATATCTAACTTCTTATAAAATAAGTAATTAATTATATAATATAGTTACTCTTAGCTTAGTAGATATTTAAAAGATTTGTATTTAAATAAGTAAGAATTTCTACTATTTACTATACCTTATAATATAAAGTTATAAAGATAAGGCGGGGATTAATTACTATTAGTTAAGGCTAGTATTATAAACTAATTACTACTAACTAAGGCTAGTACTATAAACTAATTACGGCTAGTTAAGCTAGTATAATAAACTATTTACTATATATAAACGTATATAAGAGTTTATAAATAATAAAAAGCTTATCTTTTTTAAAGGTATAGCTAGCTACTTTATACTTAGTCTTTTAAACTAATTTTAAGGATCTTTTACTATATTATCTTATTATTTATTATGAGTATATAAACAAACTATGAATATTCTTATAGAATTACTTAATAAATTAAGTATAAGCTTAATTTAAAATAGAATAAACTATAGTTAAAGAAATCCCTTAAATATCCTTAAATATCTTTTATAAATCACGGTAAAGTCTATCCTATATCTTTTAAGGTATTTATTTCGTTAAAAACGAGCTAAACTATAATTAAGATATCCTATAAAAATCCTTAAATATCCCTTAAAAATACCGGCGGAATCCGTTTTATAGTTTTTATAGTATCTTTTATAGTTAAAAACGTTATAAACTATAGTTAAATAGGCTTTTAAGTATTTATAGTAATATTTTAAAAACCTTAGCGGGGTCCGACTAGTAATATCTATCGCGTCTTTTTAAGCGAGCCTTTATAGCGCGTGCTTTAAGCGTTTTTACCTCGAAGTTTTATAGGGCTTTTTAAGAGTAAAGTAAGGAGTTTAAGTATAGCCGTTTACATTTTATAATATAATTAATTTTATATTTATATTATACGTAATATTATATATTAATACATCTCCTTAAATAATATTATATTATAATATAAAAAGCATTATATACTTACCTTTTTATATTATTATATTGCCTTTAATAATACTAAGGTAGTATAATATACTTTTTTTACTTACTACCTAAATTAGTGCTTAAAGCACGTTTTACTTTTTTACTGCTTGTACCTTTTAAGTATAAATATCTTTTTTACGTTTTTTCATTGTTTTTCTTTCTTATTTATACGTATACCTTTATAAAACTTTTACTATGCTACGCCTTAATTTCTTTACTTTAGCCCCCCGCGCTTTATCTCCTACTTACTTATAAGCTTTATTTTATACTTTACTACTTAATATACTTAGTAGCTATATATTACTACACTTACGTTAGTTTTTACGCTTATTATTATAGCTTAATAAGTAAAGCATAATATATAGTACTATTATATAGCGCCTTTTTAACTTTATATATATTAAGTATATAGTATCTTTTAATATAAATACTTTATATAAAGTATATTAAAAATAAGCTTTACTTTAAGCCTATTATTCTTTTACTTAAACCTACGCTAGTTTAGTATATTTAAATAGATATCTTTATTATTAATTTTAATATAATATAATAATCATAAATTTTAATATATTCGTAATATAATTACTATTATAAACGCGCTTTAATACTATATATTAATAAGGAGGTTTAAAGATTATAATATTAACTTATATTTCTTTTTATTCTTAATAAACGCTAATTAATAAGATATTACTAATAATTACTATAGTATATAAAGTTAGCGTATATTACTACTATAGCGCGCTAAGCTTAAATATACTTTAATATTTAAAGTTAATTTATTAATATTAGATTATAGTAAATAGTTTGCTTAAATTAAGTTATAGTTCTTTATATATTTTATTTATATTTAAACTATATCTTATTATATCTTAATATATCTTGTCTTTATCCTATTATTACTTATACTTAATATATATTTATAATATATCTTTATTATGCTTAGTATTAAAGATTGTTTTAATATCCGCTAAGTATAGCTTAGAACTTTTACCTATTTTTCTTAACTTGTTCTTTTTATCTCTTTTTATTTTCTTTACTTTTTAGCTTTATTTCTTATTATTCTTTTACTTTACTTCAAGTATTTATTATAGCGTTACTATACTTTTTATTAAACCTTTTTAAGGCGATTATATCTTTAAAGTTGCGAATTAGCTTCTTATTTAAGTTAGTATATTTATACTACTTTATAAAGACTTAATATTACTTCCCTTTTTTAATCCGTCTTTACTAAGCTTATTAAATCCTTTTTATAATTTACTTTAGTTTATTGTTTTTCTAAATTATTAATAGTATTTAATAGCTATTAACTACTTAGTTTAGTAAAACTTTATCTGCCGCTTAGCGGAGGAACTTTATATATAGGTTTTAATATACTCTTTTAGTATTTTAAGTTTCACTATATATAAGCTAACTACTTTCGTTTTAATATATATTTAATTTAGCTAGTAATGCTTTTAATAAAGCTTATTATTAGTATACCTTTTTATATTTAACTATACTTTATCCCTTATTAAAGGTTTTTTACTAGTATATATATCCGGTTTACTATTTCTTTTTACTAAACTTAAATTATAATAATAACTATTTAAAAGAAGTTAATAACCTTTTTAATTTTTTATATAAAGTCTTCTACGCTTTTTATACTTAGCATAATAAATCTTTCTTTTTATAAAATAAACATAAGCTTAATATTATAACTATATATTATAAAAAAAGGACTTATACTTATACTTTATACTACTTAGTTATTTAGTACCGCTTAAGCATAAATATAACGGAAACCTTATTATATTAGTAATTCTAAGTGCTAAAAGTACTAATATTTAATAAAGTAAATACCGCTTAATATAAAAAAGTAACTAGTAAAGTAAATACCGCTATTTATAAGTTATAACTATTAAAGTAAACACTAGTAGTTATAAGAAAAAACGATATAGCTTTATAGTTAAAAACGGCTAGTATTAGCTATAAGCAGTATAAGTTAAAAACCCTTATAATTAGCTTAGGTTAGCTTAAGCTAGTATAACGGGTCGGCCTTAACGGGGCTAAAGCAGTGGTCATGCTACTGTTCGTTGCTACGGGGCAGCTATTCAATTAAACCACTGCGTTAGGCGGCGGCAGGGCAAAAGAAGACGAATTAACTAAGCTGCCAGCTAGTCAATTGACCACGCCTATTAAGGGTCGGTTGCACGGGCGCAGCCCGGGCCTAATCCAGGGCCCAGCCCGTAATAGCTAGGAATAAGATTAGTATCGGATAAATTAACTAATACCTTATATTATTAACTAATACTTTATATAAAGCTAAGGTAAAAGGCCCCCCTTTAAAAAATCATAAAATCTTATAAAAGGTTTTAAGAAAGAAATGTTTAGTTTTATAGGCTAATTATATGTAATAAAACGTATATTACTTATTATTAGTAATAAAGATAGTATAAGCTATTTTTATTAGCTTAAAAAGTAGTTTAGTAACTTTATACGTTATACGGGGTATAAGTTATAGATTAGTTTATAAAAGTATTTAAAAGTATATAAAAAAAGGCTTTTAGTAGCTTTGTAAAAGTATAAAAGAAGGTTTTTTCTTTTTTTATTTAACTTTTTTTTTTCCTTTTTTTTCTTTTTAAGCTCTTTTTAACCTAAGAAATCCGTATAATCGGATACCTTTACTTTATTAAGTTTAGTAATTAGCACTAAGTCCTTTTCTCCTTTTTATACTTAAAGTTTCTACTTAAATAAATTATATAAAACTACGAATTTCAGTTTAAAACTAAGAGTCTTATAATATAAAACTAGCTTATAAGGTTTTTATAAATTTAATAACTTTTAAAAAAAAGATTAAGTATTTTATACTTAATAAGTTCTTAAAGTTATTAAGATAAAAAGATATTTATTATAATTACGTTTATTTAATTATAATTAATAAAAGAAGAAATATCTACTTTTATAATATTTTAGCCGATTAATTAGCTATAAGCTAATTTAAGATATTTAAACTTTTTTATCCCTTTATAAGTTTTATAAATAGTAGTTCTATTTTAAAGATAAAAGCTTTTTAACCTTGTACTAAAAAACTAGCTAAGCTATAAAAGTTTAATACCTCTTTTAAAGCTTATTTTTAGTTTTATCTTACTATAATAAACTAAGTTATAGTAAAGGTTATATTTATATTTAGTTACTTATTAAGCTTAGCCGCAATATAGTTTGAACCGATTCTTTATAACTATATAGATAATAGTCTTAAAAATAAGGATTTTAAGATAAAGAATATTTTTAAGAATTTTAATAACTTTAAAAAAGCTATATAAAAAACGTTTAAAATTATAAATAAGTCATAATTAGTAAAGCAAAATTTAAGAAGCCTTAAGTAAGTTATATCTTTATTAGCTTTTATAGCTCGATTGCGATAAATAACTTTTAAGTTAAAGTAAGAAGATAATGCCTTTATAGCGACTTTTTATAAAGGTCTTAAAGAAGAAGTTAAAGATAAGATTTACTGCTTAAATAAGCTAAAGACGCTTTTAAACTAAATTAATTTGGTGGTCTAGATGAATAATAAGTAGTATTAACGCTAATAGTAAAAGAAGCACCGTTTAACTCCCGGCGTGGTTATAAAGAAAAATAATAAAAAGCGATAGCATAACTTAATTAATATAATAAACTTAGATACCCTTAAAGCGAGCCCGTTAACGCCCGCTAAAAAAGCTATTTAATGCTTTACTTATTAAAAGAAAGGCTATATTATAAGAAATTATATTAAGAAAAAGAATTCTTTTAAAAGAAGGAATATACTTATTTAAGAGAATAATGCCTTTTTAGCTTATAATCCGCAATATACTTTACTACTACCTTTTAGTAAAGATACTAGAGAAATCTATATATAAAGCTTATTATGCTAACTCTTAGTCCGTTTAAAACTAGTTTGCTTAAAAAGGGTCTTTATAAAGAAAAACCTATGATAAAAATAAAAGCCGAAAGCTTAAACAACTAGTAAAAAGATACTTTTAAAACTAAGGATAATTATAAGTTTAGAACCTCCTTATAAACTATAAATAAAGACGATAAAAATAGAACTTTTTTAAATACAAACGTTATACCTTTAAATATAAAGGAAAGCTATAATTTAAAGGACTTTAAATTTAATAAAATAAATAAAGAGCTTACTTTTTTGAAAAAAGAGAAGAAAAGGCCTTATACTCTTTTTATTAAGTATCTTAATATAGTTATTACTATTAAAGATAAGGCTTATAAGTAGCTATTTTAAACTAAATACTATAATAGTAACTACTTTATATATAAGTCGGATAAGTAAGGAAGCGGCTAGTTTCGTAAACTAAGGAAGACTTATAAGAAATCCGCTATTATAACTAAAGAGCTTATAACTAATATTAAGGTTTTTATAGAAAACCTTAAAAAGGCTATTAAAGCTAATAAAAAGGAACCTATATAAGAACATACTAATAACCCGATTAAAATTAAATAACTTTTACTTTTTAAGTAATATAATAAAACGACTATTAAAAACCTTTAATATAGTAACTTAGCTTTTATAAATAAGATTATAAAACTAAAGAAAGACTATGTATTTCTTTTAATATATATTATTCATCTAAATAAAGATAAAGATATTCTTAAGAAAAGAAATAACGAGCTAGCCGATAAGCTTAAAGAAGATACGGAATTCTTTAACCTTAGTATTAAAAATACGTTTAATTAATATAGCGAGTATTTTAAGATAAAATATAATCTTTGCAATAAGGTTAAAAATTTACAAATACTATATAAAGCCGAGTAACTTTTAAATAGTATACTTAAAAGCTAGTTAAAAGCTTAGTAAAAAGAAATTAACGACTAAAAGCGATAAAAGGAAATCGATTATAAAAAAAGTATTAATATTATTAGTAAAGCAGTTAAGAACTATAAAACTAATAAGTATTCTGTTTTTAAAGCTATTAAGCCGCTTAGTTACTTAAATAAACTAATTCCGTAAAAAGAATTAAGGTTTATTAAGAAGTTAGTAAATAAAGTAAAAAACTAATAAGCCTAAGAATAATAAAGCTATTCCTTAAGATAAAGAACTTATTAACGTTTACTAATAATTCTTAAAGTATAAAAATAACCTTAATATTAAAATTAAAAGGATATCGCTATAATATATTACTAAACTACGGGGCGATAAGTAGCTATATTTCCCTTATAACGGTAAATCGTTTAAAATTACGTTATAAAAAAAGATAGGCCTTATATTCTTTTTTTAGCAAAAGGATTACCCTTTAAGTATAATAATTGCAAGATTATATATAAGACTAATCCTCCTATATATATAATTAGGATTTATAACTTTAAAGATTCCTTTAACGTCTTAGCTATTAGCTATTATATTATATTAAGACTACCCTTTTTATAGAAATATAATCCTATAATAGATTAAGATAAAGGCTTTTAAAGGTTTAAAGACAATACTTTAAAAAAGAAATTTGGGTTTATTAAAAGACAAACTAAAAATGAATTCCTTAAATAATTTAAATAAAGCAATACTAAATAATAACTATATAAAAAATGGTAGTAATAATAATAATAAAGCGGCCTATATAACGAAAGGTATTGTATTAATATATATGATAATAAAGAACGATAAAACGACTAATATAATAAAAGATAATACTATTATAACGAGTACAATATATATAAAAACAATGCTAAACCTAAATAAAGATATTAAAAGCCTTAAAGATAATTATAAAGCTACTAATAATTTATTAAAAGAAAATCTATTAAATACTTTAAACGACATTAAGTAGTAACACCTTAAGAATAAAGATAGGATTAAGAAACGAAAGAAGAAAAAAGTATAAGATAATTTATAGAAAAGTAACTTATAGTATTCGAAAGGCACTATTAATTTCAAGCATTTTAAAGAGCGAATATAGTTTATAAGACGGCTAAAAGATACTTTTAACTTAAAATACCTTAAAAATCGTTATCTAAGAATACTTAGAAAAATACAAAAGAGATATTTTAATATATTTATGCCGCTACTAAAAGATAAACTACTACTAGAAGGTAGTTATAATTACGAAATTAACTTAAAATAAAGCTTTAAGCTTAAATTCTATAAAATATAGAACTTAAATAAAAAGTATTTAAAGTTATTAAAAGAATATTAACGAAAACTTACGAAAAGGTTATATTAAAAAGTCTAAATTAAAATATAAAGCTTTTATATTATTTACCTTAAAGAAGAATAAAGATAAAGAAAAAACTCGACTTTATATCGATTTAAAAAAGATAAATAATAATTTAATAAAAGACCGGACTTTATTACCTCTTATAGGCGAAATGAAAGAAAGACTAGCTAATAAGTAGTAGTATATAAAAGTTAACCTTAAATCTACTTATAGCTAAATACGTTTTATTAAAAAAGATAAATTTAAAATAGCTTTTAAAACATAATATAAACTTTACGAATTTTTACTTATGCCTTTAGGATTAACTAGTATACTAATAACCTTAAAAAAGAGAATTAATAGTTTATTAAATCCTTAATTCAACCGTTTTTATATAGCTTATTTAAATAGTATTATTATATAATATAACATGCTAAAGTAATATTATAAAAAAGTCGATATAGTGCTAAAAGCATTAATAAAGCTATCTTATATATCTTACTAAAGAAATATAGCTTTTATATATAAAAAGTAAAATTTTTAAAGCATATAATTAATTTTTTTATATAAGGGTAAACCTTTAAAAGCTTTTTATAATTATAGATTAGCTAATTCCTATAAATATTTAAGAGATTAAAAGCTTTATAGGATATGTAAATTAGTAGAAGATATTTATATTAAACCTTTTTAACGTAATTAAACTAATTCTTATAGTATTAAGGAAAGCTAAAACGGACCTTTTTAAGTAAAACTTATAAGTAAATAAAGCTTTTAAAAAAATTAAAGGATTACTTATTAAAGAACTTATATTAAATACTTATAACGTAAAGAAGCTATTAAAGTTAAAAACAAATACTTTTAATTTTATATTAAGCGTATAAATAAGCTAGCGCAATTAAAACAATATTCTTAAGCTTATAGCATTTTACTTAAAGAAGTTAAGAAGTAAAAAGATTTATTTTTTTATTTATAATAGAAATCTCTTAGCTATTATTTATACTTTTAAAATTTGTTAATACTATATTTACTACGCCTTACGGCGCGAGGATAAAAGGACAAGGCGCGGACTAATTACCGCTAGTTAAGACCGGTACTATAAACTAATTACTACTAGTCGGGGGCGGTACTACGGACTAATTACCGCTAGTTAAGCCGGTATAACGGACTAATTACTATATATAAACGTATATAAGGGTTTAAAAATAATAAAAAGCTTATTTATTCTTAAAAGCATAGATAGCTACTTTATACTTAGTTCTTTAAGCTAATTTTAAGAATCTCTAACTATATTTATCTATAGTATATAAATAAACTATAAATATCCTTATAAAATCGCTTAATAAACTAAATATAAGCCCGGTTAAAAATACTAAAAACTATAGTTAAGGAAATCCTTAAAATATCCTTAGATATCCTTTACAAATCGTAGTAAGGTTTATCCTATATTTTCCGGGGTGCTTTTATAGTTAGAAATAGGTCGAACTATAGTTAAGATATCCCGCGGAAATCCTAAAATATCCCTTAAAAATACCGGTAAAATCCGCTTAATAGTTTTTATAGTATCTTTTATAGTTAAAGACGTTATAAACTATAGTTAAGTAAGCTTTTAACCCTTTATAGTTATATCCCGGAAACCTTAGCGGGGTCTTACTAGTAATATTCGTTATATCTCCTTAAGCGAGCCTTTATAATACGTACTTTAGGCGTTCTTATCTTAGGGTTCTATAAGGCTCCTTAAAAGTAAAGTAAAAAGTTTAAGTATAGCCGTTTAGATTTTATAATAACTCCCTTAAGTAAGAAAGAAAAGCTAATATCCTTATTAATTTAAAGTAAGAAAAGAGTAAAGGGGGCGTTAAGTAATAGCTTTATAGTAGCGTCTTTATATTATATTAGTAGTATATTATCTTTATCCTTTTTATCGTTTTTTCGGCTTATTTAGCTAATAGTAGCTAGGTAGTTTAAGATAGTTCGTAGGCGGCTTTTATTATAAATCCTTACTTTTTATTTAGTTATATATTTTTATCTTTATTAAGGCGATTAGCGCGATTAGCTAAAACTTATAGTAAAATTTTCCTACTTTTCTTTAAGGTATGCGTTAAAGTACTTATCGGGTAATAAGGAGTCTCCGCGCTAAGGATTACTTAAATTCCTTAGCGGGATACGTTATAAAAAACTAGTTTTACTTAAGCCTTATCTTATATTATTATTTTACTTACCTTTTTATACTATTTTTTAATCCTCCGCTAAAATTCTTATACTACTTATTAGCCTTATAAGCCGCTTATAAGCGAGATATTATATCCTACTTACTACCCTTATTATAGTTATCCCCCGCCTTTTATCGCTAGGCCTTTTAACTTATTATCCTTTTTATATAGCGCTACTACTTATGCCTTTCCGCTAATTAACGCGCGTTTAGCTACTAAGAAGGTATTAAAATAAAGGTAAGCTATCCCGCTAATATTAATAAGTATAGTTAGTATTAAGGTATTAAACTTTATATTCTCGCTTAAAAGCGAGTAATAAGGTCCTTAATAGCTTTAATACCTAACTCCTTACTCTTAAGGTTTTAAATATACTTAATAGTCTTAAAGAACCTCTTTATAAAAAGGGCTTTAAAGGCGAGAATATAAAGCGCGTAGTTAGTATAGCTAATAAGGCGGATATTAAAGCCTAGGAATTTTATTACTTAGGTTAAAGTTAGATCGCGTTTAGACTTTTTGCGGGCCTATAAGTAGAACTTAGCGTAGTTTATAGCTAGGCGGAAACTCTTAATTATTTTAATCTTCTCGCCGGAGTATAGGCCCGCGAAGCTAGGCTTATTAAGCATTATATTAATTACTACTAGCGGCTCCTATAAGATTAAGTAGTAAAATATATTATAAGGCTAATTATCGCTATCTCCTTTAATTAAGAAAGGATAGTAAATAGACTATAATAAGGCTCTTATATGCCTTTATATAGCCGGGCTAAGCATAGTAGCGGGGGGAAAGAGCGTTTACTAAGCGGGATTAAATAAGTCCTTAAGGCTTATACTAACTATAAGCTAAGAAGGGGATTTTATAGTATAGGCTAGACCGCGTATAAAGTAAGATAAAGTTTAAGCTATAATAGCTTAAAACGCTACTATAAACCTAGCTATAAACTAATTAAGCTAGGCCTTAAATATATAGTTAAAGATAGCGCGGACGTTATTTTAGTCGTTTAGCTAAAGTAGGTTTCTACTAATTACAGCGGCTACTATAAATCTTAAGACTATAATAAGGTTAGCTAACTTAAGGGCATTAAGTATTAGCTAGTTATTTTACTAATAAAGATTTCTAGCTATACCTTAAAAAATATATAGGTAGCGGGGGCTTTTAAATAGTAAGAGCTAAGTAAAAGGTATAGCTAAGTTGCTATAAAACCGGCTATTTAAACCACGCTATAGTATAAGGCTAAAAGGTAAGTTGTTTAAGTTAAGTATTTAAAGAGGGTAGTATAAGCCGTTTTTTATAGTACTATAGTTTAAGTTAAATCTATTAGCTTAAGCGCGGCTATAAAGAGCAGTATAAGTTTATACGGAAGCTTATACTTAGAGGTTCTAACTCTCGCTAAAGGACTTAAAGCTATAAAAGATAGCCGCCTCGTTTTTATAAAGCTTAAGCGCTTACTTATATCCTTTATATTAAAGGCGTAAGGGCTTATAAAAAAGCGGGCTAAAGAAGTAGTTACGGAATAGCTAATCTCGGCTATAAAAGACGTTAGATAATAAAGGGACTTAAAACGGGAGTATAAGAATTATAAGCTTAAGGTAAAAAAGGTTATATATATAGGAGTAAGCGAGGTGCGGCGGGCTATAGCTAGCGGTAAAGGAAAATATAGTTATAAAAAAAAGAAAGAAAAAGAAAAAGGGCGGGCGGCGGAGAGAATTTAAATAAGTATACTATAAGGCTAAAAGGGCTTTATTGCTTAAAGTAAATAGCGGTATATTATTATTAAAATAATTAATTACTTTAAGCATAGTAAGTTATAGTTTTTTATTACTTATAATAGCTTTAAAGTCTTATATTTAGGCCTTACCGCTTAATTCTCTTAGTTAAAGAGTTTTATATTAAGTTATAAAGGCCGCGTATTATACTTTTATTTAAACTACTTAAGTAGCTAACTCCTTTTTTGCTTTTTTAAAGGCTTTTACGATCTTTAGTAAAAAGACCGCTTTTTTATTTACTTATAAGTTATAACTACTTAGCTAGCTTTTTTAAGCTTTAAAGAACTTTTATTTTAGCTTTCCGCCTTTTTTTTTTATTATACGGCTTTATAAGATTCGTTTTACTTCTTACTTATTTAAGTAAGGTATCCTTTTATCTTAAACTAGTCTTAAGTATATAGCTAGCTTATCCGCTAAGCGTAGTTATACTAGTAAAACGACTAAATAGATATTAAAGGACCTTTTTATATCTAGCTAGTATATAAGCTATCTTACTTTAGCAGTAACTTTAAACGGCTTAGTACGTCTTTTTTAAAGCTTTGCTAGTTTACTATCCGTAATATAATAGCTTTTACTAAGCTATAGCTAGACTTAATCGCTAAGCTTAAATTCTAGCAAGCGGTATTTCTTATTATATTTATCCTTTATAGTAGCTTAAGTATAAGCGATAGCTAACTTAGCTTCTTTTTATAAGACCTTTTAATTTCGTAAGTATAAGTAATTACTAAAAAGCTAAAAGCTATTATTTATTCTTATCCTTATAATAAGCTTATTAAAGGCCGCGAAAATTATTAAGGAGAAGGAATTATTAAGGCTAAACTAAAAAGCGACTAGTATATTAGTTTAGCGTAAGTCTAGGAAATTAGCGGTAAAGAATCGTAGCGCGACTTCTATGGTTTAGTTTCGCTTTTTTAATAAGCCGTTAGTTTAAAAGTACTAAGCGGTAGATATAAAAAGCTTTGATTTAAAGGCTTGCTATAAGGTCCGCTAAATTATTAAGGTAAACTTTATATCCCGGTTAAAGATTATCCCCTTTAAAATCCCTTAGTTAGCGCGGAGTAGCTTAGTATATAATAGTTATACTTAGTCTTCCGCTATAAACTAGTTATTACTTAAGATAAAGAGATATATTTTTAAGAATTTATCGTTTATAGTTAGGAAGGTATTAAAGAAGTTCTTTATTTAATCTTTTTAAAAGGATTATTTAGCTTAAACTACTTAAAGCTTAATAATAAAATCTATCGCTATTATATAGTATAAGACTAGCGGGCTTTTAATTAAATAAGCTATCTTAGCGTCTTATTTTAGTCGGTTTAGCTATAGTAATAAGTATCGTAGCCGTCTATAACCTTATTTATATATTTGCTAAGGTATAGGATTAAAAAGCTTTAAAATAGATCTTATTATATATAAGTACGGCTAGTATAAAAATATTTAGCGTAAGCGTCTTTAATGATCTCCTTAGTATAAGTCTTAAGGATATATAGTCTTTAGCGTTTATCGTTTTCTATAAAGTATAATAACCCTTATAACTAAAGAAATAAAAGTCTAAGGATACTATCCTTATTACTAAGCTACGCTATAATTTTTGCTTACCGTATATCTTTTATATATCCGTTAATTATTTTCTAGCAAAGCGGTAATTCGATTAATACTTCCGTATAAAAGAATACGTAGTCTATTATCTTATCTTCTTAAATACGTTTTAATTCCCTTTTTTAGTTTAAGGATACCGGCTTATTATCTTAGTGCGGTAGATATAAGAGCGCGTTTAGTATAACGTTTTTAACGCTTAAGATATAGTATACCTTAAGCGGGAATTAGCTTAAGTATTAAGATATAAAGACTAGCTTATTATTAGATTTTATGCTAGTAGAGAATAAGGATTTTTAGTATATAATTCTATAGGTGCTTACGTAGTTAGTACTAATAACTACTTATAGCGTTTTTACGGATAGTACTATAATATATAACTAACGTACTGCTTATACTAGACCGGCTAATTTAAGTTCCGTAAGCTAGTATTAAGGTTCTCCGCTTTAAAGGGCGCGGCTTAAGTAAACGATAAGCTAAACCTTAATTTAGGCTTATAGCGACTTTTTATCTTATTCTATACCTTCTTTTAAGTAAAAAGCTATAGCCGCTACTCTATATTCTTAGGATATATCGATCTAAAGAAATAGTTATTAAGCGGGGTTAAAGTAGTGAATCGTTTAAAGCTTAGTAAGTTTCTTAATTAAAATTATAAAGGCCTTTTATTCTTCCGAAGTAGGCTAAAAAGCGGCTTTCGCAGCGTATTAAGCCCGTCCTTAGCACTTTAAGGGGACTCCTTCTTTTTATCTTACTTAAAGCAGCTCTATTTTTCGTTTTTATTAAACGTTAGCTTCCTTAGCGAAATACGGGACTATATAGCGTAGCTACTTAATAAAGCTAATCTATTTCTTAAGCTATTAAAGGTTCTTTAAGAACGCGATATCTCTTAAGGCTTATATATATTTATCTATATTTATTAAGCTAATAGCGTCTACCTTTAATCCGAGGAGCTATATAGATAAATACGCTAAAAAGGACTTTAGTCTAAATAAGGTAATATTATAATTATAGAAAGCGTAGAATATAGCCTTTAAATATTAAAGGTATTCTTTAGCTATATTAAAGCAAATAATAATATTATTAATATTAGCCGCCGCGTATTCTTAGTATCTATAAAGGACGTTATTAATAAACCTTTAAACGTATACTAAGGAGTTCTTAAAGCCTATAAGTACTACTAATAATTCTTTTAGCCCGCGGCAGCTTATAACTATAAACCTTTCTTAGTAGTCTTAATAAACTAAGAACTAATAAAAAAACAATTATAAGTTTACCGCATTAATAAACTTCTTTCTTTAAAGGCGTTTAATTATATCGCTTTAAAGGGGCATTAAGTAAGCGTTTAAAGTAATAATAGCGTTAATCCCCTATAAGTTTATAACTACTTATCCCTTTTCCTTTTTATTTATTATCTTCTATACTATAAATACTAGCGCCGCGAATAAGGTTAGCTTATAAACTTATTTTAATTAGCCTTATACGGTTAGCTAGCTAAATATCGTATTTACTACCTTCTTATCTTTATCGCTTAATAAGTATAATCTTAATACGACCTATTAATATTACTATCCTTTTACTAATAAAATGCGTAAATATTCGGATTCGTCTATATATACTACTCCTTTATCCCTTTAAAGGCAGGGAAACGATTAAAGGATATCTTTAACTTTTAATATATATTTTAAGTCTTTAGCGTAGATCCGGACGCCCTTATCGGTAGTAAGTTTAGGCAGGTCCTTAGTTTAGCCGATTCCGAGTTTATAGTTTATTATAAGATCCTTTTATAAGAAGTCCTTAGCGGGGTCTATTTTATCCGGATTTTTTATAAGGGCTTCCGCTAAGGGAGTAGTAATATTAACGTTCTTATATAGCTAGAACTACTTATTAAGGTCTATAATTATCCTTACCCTTTAGCCTTAGCGGAGCACTAATAGTTTCTTAAAATAGTTTATCGCTATAAAGCTCTTATAATCTTATATTATTATCCGGGTAAGCTTAAGGTTATTAAGGAAAAATATTATATTACGCCTTAATAGCGGCGCTTAGACTTATATAAGTAAAGCGTAGTTAAAACTAGTTAAAATCGTTATAATAACTAAGCAGATTACTAATCTATATATCGCTAGTCTTAGCTAAACTATCTTAACCTTAGCTTTAATCCTTTTATAAGCCCCGATTTATAAGACCGATATAAAGTTAATAAGGTCCTTTTAATAAGGAACTAAAAAGTCTTAGCTAAGTAATATATTAGCCGCTAAGCGTTTTACTATTTAAGGGCCGATCCTTACTTTTATAACTATAAGGCTGCTATTTAGCCTTCTTAGTATATACGCGGTAAATTCTACTTATTTAATAGTAGCTATCTTTCTTACTCCTTAAATAAGAATTTATTAAGAGGAGTTTATAGTTATATTTTAAAAGGTTTTTACTAAGTTAGCTTAAATAAGGCTTCGGTTTACCTTAGTATCTATATAGGCTTTAATGCTTATTTTAAGCCTTTCTTTTTTATAAACTAGTAAGCGTATATAAGTAAATCGTAACGGCCTATTAAAGTTTAATAGCTAGATATTAAGAGAAGCCTTAACTATTTTAACGCTTTATAGCTTTTAAATAACTACTTATTATATTAAGCTATATCTTTATATAGTAACGTCTTAGTTAAGGTTAAGGGGGTATTTATCTTCGATATATTAGTAAAGCATATTTTTTAAAGGGAATCCTTCGCCGTAAAATCCGTATACTTTATCGGCCTCCTATACTAAGTCTACTATAGTATAGATTATAGTTTCCTTTAAGCTTTTATTAGTATTTAACTAAGCTCTTTTTATATTATACTCTTTATCCTTTAAATAGTCTTTAGTCTTTACTATAGTTCCTTTTTTAGTCGCGGGGTATACTCGCTTTAGCTTTAATATTAATAAGCATATAGTCTTAAAAGTTCTTTCTCTCTTAAGCTAAAGGACCTTAGCTTATATATTTAACTATTTAAGCGGATTTCCCTTTTAACCTAATAAGCGCTATAAGGCCCGTAGTATATCCGCCTTTATTAAGCAGTCTACGAATATAACTTACGGCCTTAGCGAGCCCTTAATAAATAACTAAGGCGTCTTAAACTATTCTTTAAGTACGTATAAGGTATAGCTAGTCGGGCCTCGCCTTTTTATAGGTTAAACTTATTTCTTTCGCGTTAGTAAGTGCTTTTAAGATCCTTAAGTATATTTAACTTATAGCTAAAGAAGAATTTCCTCGTATTTATTAATCTATTTATTAATATCCTCGTTTCTTATTAAATATTATAAAGATTCTTATAAGTAAACGTTTAGCTTTTAGTAGATTACTATAATTAAGTAGTTTAGCTAGTAAAGCGCGGCCTTAGCTTTATATCGTAAGCGCAATATTTAAGAGTTTAAGTTAAATCTTACTACTATATACTTAATAATAAAGTGCTCTTTATTAAGTCCTTATATCGCTATATCTAAGCGGATTCCGAACTATTATTATAAAGCGGAGATCTATCGGCTTAGTTTAACTTTAAGCTTGCTAAGTTCTTCTTATTATAGTTTTAAGAGGTCCCCAGAATACTATTCCACCGCACTTCCTTAAAAGAAAAAGGGGAATTAAATAGCTAATTTATTTATATAAGCCTTACTTTTACTAGCGTTTTAGCAGATAAAGTTAATAAAACGGTCTACTCCTCGGAACGTACTAGCCTTATTATCTTCTTAGACTTTATTAAAGGATACTTTTAAAGGTCTTAATAGTTTAAATCTCCTTATATCCTTAGCTTATAGTTAAGGTTTTTCCTTAGGCTTAGTAAGCGCGCCTTTTTTTCTTAGTACTTAAAGGAGACTAAGGAATTATTTATTTAATATTATTACTATTCTTATTAAAAGGCTTAAGGCTATACTTAATCTTAGTATCTACGCGCTAAGTATAGATAAGTTTAGCCCGCTAAGGGTATCGCTTACTATATTCTTATTGCTTATTATTAAGGTCTTAGTCTTAATACTCTCGCTAAGCGCTTAACCTTTTGTCTTATACGCGTCCCGGAATCCGATATAATGCGGGGCTCTTAATATAAAAAGCTCGTTTTTCTTAATTAAAAGTCCCGAAAATGCCTTAATTAGCGCGACTATAGCGGATAAAGCTAAATAGTAATACTAAACTAAGAAACTACTAAGTATCCTTTAAAGCAGATTTTTAGTTAAGGCCCTTAAGCTAAACCTTATTAATAGTATATAGTAAAAATATCCGCTAAGCTTATTATCTTAAGGAAAGAGTAACTTTATTATAAGCTTGATTTAAAGAGTATTTAGCGGGCGGGGAGCTAGATAGTTTTAAGGTTAGCTTATTCTTACTTTTTTTAGTTAAAGGATAATTAATCTATTTTAATAATACTAAATTTAGTTTACTTAGTTATATAGGTTTTATCGTTTTATAGTTTATCCTTTATTAGTATTTTAAAAGCGGATTGCCTCTTAAAAGGTAATAGTTTTAGCTTAGCTAAGCGGGACTTATTTTATTTCTTATTTAGCTTTATAAGCTATCGCGGTATAGTACCTTAAAAAAGGGTAAAGGAAATTATTAAACTAGTATGTTTAATAAGCCGCGGCCTTTTCCGCTCTTATAGCTTACTTATCTTAAAGTTTTATTATAAGCGTATTAAAGAAAAGGTACTTATTATTAAGGTTAAACTTAAAGGCTAATAAAAGCTTCTTACTAAAGAAAATATTGTTTAGTATCTAACTTCCTATAAAATAAGTACTTAATCGTGCGATATAGTTGCTTTTAGCTTAGTAAATATTTAAGGGATTTCCGTTTAAATAAGTAAGAATTACTATTATTTACTATACCTTATAGCGCGAGGATAAGGGGATAAGAAGCGGACTAATTATTACTAGTTAAAGCCGGTACTATAAACTAATTACCGCCGGTTAAGGCTAGTACTATAAACTAATTACTACTAATTAAGCCGGTATAATAAACTAATTACTATATATAAATATATATAAGAGTTTAGAAATAGTAAAAAGCTTATTTATTCTTAAAGGTATAGCTAGCTACTTTATACTTCGTTCTTTAAACTAATTTTAAGGATCTTTAACTATACTTATTTATAATATATAAATAAACTATAGATATCTTTATAAAATCGCTTAATAAACTAAGTATAAGCTAAGTTAAAATTACTATAAACTATAGTTAAGGAAATCCCTTAAATATCCTTAAATATCTCTTAAAAATCGCGGTAAGGTTTATCCTATATCTTTTAAGGTGCTTTTATAATTAAAAACGGGTTAAATTATAGTTAAGATATCTTATAGAAATCCTTAAATATCCCTTAAAGATATTAGCGGAATCCGCTTAATAGTTTTTATAGTATCTTTTATAGTTAAAGACGTTATAAACTATAGTTAAGTAAGCTCTTAACTCTTTATAGTTATAACCCGGAAACCTTAGCGGGGTCTAAGAGGTAATGTTTATTATATCTTCTTAAGCGAGCTTTTATAGTATATGCTTTAAGCGTTCTTATCGCGGGGTTCTATAAAGCTCCTTAAGAGTAAGGTAAAGAGTCCGGGCGTGGCCGTTTAAATTCTATAACAATATCTTTAAGAATAAATATAAACTTAAGGTTTATATAATAAATAAGAATATTAATTATTTTACTATAACTTAGTAGTTAAATACTAAATAAAAAGATAAGCTAAATTCCTTTTAAAATTTAATTATAACATTGCTTATAAGACAGGTTTAAAGAATAACGAAGCTTACGTAATTATTTAATAACTAGACCCTTATTATAAAAAAGAGCGATATAAAAAGACCTTATTATTTTAAATAATAATAGTAATTTAAAGTTAAAGACGTTTTATATAGTATTTAACATATAAGGAAATCTTACTACTTTAAAATTACTTAAGAGTTCTTATAAGAACCTAAATAAAAAAAGACAAAGAAATATTAAGTAAGAGAGAAAATTAACATTAAATAATAATAAGCTATTCCTTACCTTAAAGACTAAGAAAATAGTTATAATAGATTTTATACTCTTTAGATAAATATTAAGGTATTATAAAAACGTATAAGAATATTAAAAACTATTATAATACTTATAACTTTTATAAGAAAGTCTAAGGAGTTATTAAGTTCTATAATATTTTTAATAAAAGTAAAGCTATATAATATAAGCTTTATAGTAACTTAATTCCTTTTAAAGTTCTTTTAAGACCTTAAGACTTTATAGTATAAGACTTTATTATAAAACTACTAAGGTTTATAAATCTTACGATTAATATAAAATACGAATTTATTTTAGTTATAGTTAATTGTTTTATAAAGTACGGCTATTAAATTTTAACATATAAAGATATAAACGTAAAAAGGTTGTTTTATACTTTTATTAAATATATTTTAGCTAATTAAGAACCTTTAAGTTTAATTATTTTAGATAAGGATTAAAAATTTATTTTAAATTTATAGTAAGGTTTAGTATAAGCTTTAAGTATAAAGTATAAATTATTTACTGCTTTTACCTTATTATAAACAGAATAACAAAACAATTAAATTATATGCTTATATAATACTTTAAAAGCTATATAAATTATTAGTAAGATAAATAGCTTTTTAAATTACTTATAGTATAATTAGTATATAATACTTCTTATTTAAAGCCTATAAAAAATCCTTTAGTATTAACGAATTGTAGCTTTATACTAAAAGCTTATAAGTCTTTTTTACTTAAAGAAGTTATAGCCGAAAAAGCTATATTAAACTCTAAGTAGTTAATTAGCTATTCCGGATTTATAAAATTAAAATTTAAATATATTACTAAGAAAATATTATATTATTATAATAAGAAGTAGTCTTTAAAACCTTTATTATTTAAAGGCGATAAAGTATATCTTTAAATTAAGAATCTTAAGACTAATAAACCTAATAAGTCTTTAGATTATAAGAAGATAAGACCTTTTTAAGTTATAGAAAAATTAAAAAGGTTAATTATAAATTAGAATTTCTAACTAGTTTACTTATTTACCTTATTTTTTATATATTTTTACTAAAGCCGACTTTATTAAAAACTAAAATAGTAAGAAAGCTAAACTTAAAAAAAGTTAAAGAAAGCAAAGATATAATAAAAGCTATACCCGCTAAAAGAAATAGAAAATTAAAAATACTTGAATTTAGTAAAGTAAAAGGATTATCTTAGTTTATATAATACTTAAGAACTTATAAAGCACTTAAAAATACTTTAAGAAAGGTTTAAGATTTTAATTAATAAAACCTTTATATAAAATTATTAGCTTCTTTAAGCTAAGATTTCTTTACTATCTTTAAATAGTAAAAGTAAATAAAAATCTAATAAGAAAAAAACTCTTATAGTTAAGTCTAAATAACTAAGTATATATTTACTACGACTTATAGTATAAAGATAAGAAGATAAGGTATAAACTAATTACTACTAGTTAAGGCCGTTACTATAAACTAATTACTACTAGTTAAGGCTAATACTATAAACTAATTACTATTAGTTAAGCTAGTATAACGGAGTAATTACTATATAAAAATATATATAAGAGTTTATAAAGAGTAAAAAGCTAATCTTTTCCTTAATATATATTTAGCTACTTTATACTTAGTTTTTTAAGATAATTTTAAGGATATTTAACTATACTATTTAGCTATTTATAGTAAATATATAAATAAACCGTAAATATCCTTATAAAATTACTTAATAAACTAAGTATAAGCTTAGTTAAAAACAATATAAACTATAGTTAAGGAAATCCTTAAAATACCTTTAAATGTCCTTTAAAAATCGCAAAAAGGTTTATCTTATATCTTTTAAGGTATTTCTTTAGTTAAAAATAACTAAACTAAAATTAAGATATCCCGCAAAAATCTTTAAATATCCTTTAAAAATGCCGGCGGAACCCGTTAAATAGCTTTTATAGTAACCCTTATAATTAAAAAATATTATAAACTAAAATTAAATAAGCTTTTAAGTATTTATAGTTATATTTTAAAAACTTTAACGGGGTTTATTTAGTAATAACTATTATATCTCCTTAAGCAAGCCTTTATAGCGCGTACTTTAAGCGTTCTTCCCGCGGGGTTTTATAAGGCTTTTTAAAAGTAAAGTAAAGAGTTTAAGTATAGCGACTAAGATTTTATAATTACTCCTTTAAGTAAGAAAAAAAAGCCGATATTATAACGGGTCGGCCTTAACAAGGCTAAAGTAGTAGTTATACTACTATTTATTATTATTATAAGGCAGCTATTTAATTAAACTACTATAATAAACAGCGGTAAGGCAAAAAAAAGTAAATTAACTAAGTTACTAGCTAGTTTATTAACTATGCTTATTAAAGGTTCGTTATATAAGCGCAGGCCGGGCTAAATTTAAGGCCTAGCTTATAATACTACCCTCTTTTTACCTTGCTTACCTTAAAGCGGGGCTAATAAGTCGTCTCTTTTAATTAGTAACTTAGTAGCTATAAGCTTAATACTATAGAGAAATAGTATAATAATACTATACTATTAAAAGGTCTCGCCCCGGCCTTAGTTAAGGGTTAGGACGCTAATTATCGCCTATATGCTTGCATCTTATATACCGAAGTATAAGTAGCCGGAGCGCTTATATTTTACGTTCCGTAATAATTGCCGCTTTAAAAGGAAAGATAATAACGTCCTCGTTATTTATAAGACGGGACCTCCCCGGTTTATTAAGCTAGTAGCTAAAAGCTACGCACGCCTATATTATTACGCGCGCTTAAAGGGAGCCTTATTTCCGTACGGACTTATAGGTTTACTTTCTCGCGCGGGGATCGAACATACGCTAAAGGAATTACTACTATTTACTACGGAGAAATAGTGCGATAATACTACACTGCTAAAAGGTCTCGCCCTAGCCTTAGTTAGGGGTTAAGACGCTAATTATCGTCTATATGCTTATATCTTATATACCGATATATAAGTAGCCGGAGCGCTTATATCTTACGTTCTATAATACTTAAGCCGTTTTTTTTAGTATGTTAGTAAGTCTTAAACTTAAGACCTTTTATTATATCTTAGTTAAATATAATAAGTCGGCCTTAACGGGGCTAAAGTAGTAGTTATACTACTATTTATTACTGCTATAAAGCAGCTATTTAATTAAACTACTATATTAAATAGCGGTAAGGTAAAAAAAGATATATTAATAAAGCTACTAGCTAGTTAATTAACTACGCTTATTAAAAGTCGGTTATATAAGCGTAGCTTAGGCTTAATCTAAGGCCTAGCTTATAATACTTTATTAAAGGCCGGCGTGTACTTAGTTTAGTAGTATATAGCTAAAGAATTATTTATTTAAACTTAAAGAGAAAAGGGGAAATCTTTATTTAAGCTTTATAGCTTTTTACTTTATAAAGGTCGCTTAAGTAACTTATACTTAAGTTAAGTTCGGGTTAAGGTTAAGCTAAGTTTAAGTAAAGTCTTATATAACTTTAGCTATATATTTACTTAACCTTTAGTTATTCGCTATAATATAATTATAGCTCTTTTTATAGTATAGCTTATAATACTATCCCCCCTTTAAGCTATTATATTTTAAGGTATATAATATCGCCGCCTTACTTACTGCTTTATACTTAATGTTAAATAGTATAGTTATCCTTATTATACTTATAATTATATATTAACGTATCTCCTTAAATATTATTTTGCTATAGCGTTTAATATATTATACGCTTACTTATTTACGCCGCTACGTTGCTTTAAATAGCGCTAAGGCGGTATAATATACTCCCTCCGCTTACTACTTTTATAAATCCTTAAAGTATGTTTTACATTCTTATTACCCGCTATTCTTAAGTATAAATACCCTTTCCCTTTCCTTTTTTTCTTTTTCTTTTCTCTTTTTCTTTTATTATTAGTCTTTTTACGCGCGCGCCCGCTTTTATAATAGTTCCGCTATACCGCGCCTTAATATATTTATTTTAGTCCTTTATATTTTATCTCCTACCGGCTTATAAGTATCTTCTTATACTATACTTTTTAGTATACTTAGTAACTATATACGACCGCCTTTATATTAGTCTTTACGCATACCGCTATTACTTAATAAGCGGAGCGCGATATGCGGCGCTACTATATAGCGCCCCTTTTACTTTATATATATTAAATATATATCGTCTCTTAATATAAATACTTTATATAAGGCTTATTAAAATTAAGCCTTACTTTATACTTTTAATAATTTCACTTACACCCGCGCTAGCTTATACTACTTACTTATACGGCCTTATCCTAAAATCTTATATAATATAATGCTAATATAATATTAGTATACTAGTAATATAATTATAGCTACGAAGGTGCTTTAAGACTATATATCTTAAAGAATATTTAAAGATTATTATACTAACCTATATATACTTTCCTTAATTCTTAATAAATACTAAGCGGTAAGATATTATTAATAACTACTATAATATATAAGGTTAGCACGTACTACTATTATAGCGTGCTAAGCTTAAATATACCTTAACGTTTAAGGCTAATTTATTAGTATTAGCTAGTAATAAGTAGTTTGCTTAAATTAAGTTATAGTTATTTATACGTTTTATTTATATTTACTTTATATCTTATTATATCTTATTATATCCTATATATATCTTATCGTTATTTATACTTAGTATATATTTATAGTATACTTTTAGTATGCTTATCGTTTAAAATTATGTTTATATCCGCTAAGTATAGCTTAAACCCCTTTTTTATTTTTGTTATTTTTCTTCTTTTTCTTTATTATCCCCTTTATCCCTTCTTTTACTTCTTAGCTTAGCTTATTATTATTCCTTTACTTTACCTTTATCGTTTTTTATTATGTTACTATACTATTCTTTAAACTCTTTTAAAGTAATTATTTCTTAAAAGTCGCTAATTAGTTATAAAGTTAAGTTAGCATACTTATACTACTTTATAAGAGCTTAGCGTTACTTCCTTTTTTAATCCCTTTTTATTAAGCTTAATAAATCTTTTTTATAATATACTTTAGTTCGTTATCTTTCTTAATTACTAGTAATAGGTAATAGTTCTTAACTACTTAGCTAAGTAAGGGGTTATTTACTATATAGCGGGGGAATTTAATATATAGCTTTTTATATACCCTTTATAATATATTAAGCTTTACTATATTTAAGCTAATTACTTTTATTATAATAAACTTTTAATATAGCTAATTAAGCTTTTAGTAAGGCTTATTTATAATATACTTCCTTATATTTAACTATACTTTATTACTTACTTAAAGTCTCTGAACTCGTATATATTACTAGTTTATTATCTTTTTTTATTTTACTTATAATACGGCAATCGCTATTTAAAAAAAGTTAGCAACCTCCTTTATTTTTCGCATAAGGTCTTATACGCCTTTTATATTTAGTATAAGTAGTCCCTTTTTTTATATAATTTAAGTTAGCTTAATATTATGTTTATATATAATAAAAGAAGGGCTTATACTTATTATTAATACTACTTAGTTATTAAGTACTACTTAAGTATAAAGTAGCTATACTCCTTAGTCGTCTTACTTATAGTATATATATATATAAAGGTAGGCCTATACTTTTTAGTTTACGCGCTTTATTACCTTATTAGTTTATAAGTAGTAAGCTAAACTTAGTTTCTTTTAAACCTGAGTTTATTTATAGAATTCTTACTAAAATTACTTTATTTAATTCGTTTTTTAATTTCATATAATAGACTTTAGTATTTTATAAAAGTAAAAGTAAAACTATAAGAACGTAGTAGCGTATACTATTAATCTTATTCTTAGTATTGCTTTTTGCATTATTACTTTTATTAGCTTATTTATTCTTACTAATAGGTTCTTTAAGCCCTTAGTTCTTATTAAAGGTAGCTTAACTATAAAGTCTATCGTTAAGTATATAAATAGCTATTTAAAGGGCAGTAATAGCTAAAAGAGCCCCTTTTAAAGTTACTTTTATATATAGCCTTTATTATATAGTTTATAGTTCGTAATAAGCTAGCATACTATTTATAACTAGCTAAGCTAAAAAAAACCCTAAGCTAGTATTATAAGTATCCCCTCGCGCCTTAAGTATCTTATTACTATAAAGTTATATATTCGCTAAGTAATTAATACTTAAAACTAATTTAGCTTTTCGTCCTCCTTTTTCTTAAGGTATTAAGCCTTACTTAGTACTTTAAAGCGGTCTTTAAAGTAAAGGCGCTCTTTTATATTAATTATATACTAACTTACCTAAACCTTTAATTGCTATTTTAAGGTAAGTAACTAGTTGCTATTTTATATTACTTAAAATACCGCTTAGTATTCCTTATTCTTATATAATATTACTATTTATCGCTTTTATATATCTTACTTATCGAACATATCGGCTAGTTATGCTTATTGCTTAAGTATATTTTAACTTAAGTTTAAGTTAAGTTTTAGCTAAACTCCGCCCTTATTCGCCTTGCTTTTAGCTTAAAGTATAAAGTCGTTTACTTTACTTATATAAGCAATTAACTTTATATTCTCCTCTTTTATTTCTATTATCGCGACTATATACTCTGTTTATACTAATATTTATAAGATACTTATAAACTTACTGCTTAAGGGAACTTAATATCTTATTAATTACGCGCTATCTAGGATTTTTAAAACTATATATCTTATCTTCTTTTTATTAAATACCCCTTTTAGCTTATCTTAGTTATAGCGCGATAAAGCATTAAGTATTACTATTAATCTTTTAAAGTAGTACTTTAATATAAAGTTATATAAAGCGAGCTTTATTACTTATTTACTTTACTTTTCGTTTAACTTCCTTTTTATTATAAAGTACTTTAAATTCTTATAGTTTATTAGCACTTTAAACGCTAGTATATTATATAACTTTACTTTTTAAAGTTTAAGTATTTTATAATTATAAGCAACTCCTTATTATAAATTAAGTAATTTTATTCTACTATATTAAGTCGTTTTAAGAAGAAACTTACTAATTATTATATCTTATTTAGCTTTATTTATATTAATATACCGCTTATTACGTACTTAAAGTAGTCCGCTTTTAAATATATCTCTTTTTTAAGGTCGTATAGTTATAGTATTAGTATATTATAAAATATCTATAAAATAAATTCGAACGCGGCTTAGTACGTATAAGTTTATAAAAAGGTTATATTCCTTTTATAAAAGCTATTTAAGTATTATAAGGCCTTAGCATAAAGTAAGATAAAGGTATAAAAGTAATTCGTAAACTTAAAGAAGCTTTAAACGCCCTTTATATTTCTTAGCGCTTACTATGTTTAAATAACTTAGATTTTCTTTAATTCGTATTAAACCTTACTTTTAGCTTATATAATAAAACTTAAGTACTTTACTTTTTCTCTTATAAATTCGTATTTTTATAAGTTTAGTATAAGGCTTTCTTTTTTTAGCTTTTTAAGCACCTCCGCTACCTTATCTTAATAGTTATAAAGCGACCTTAAAAAGTAAATTAAAACGTAATTTATATATAATATAACGAACTTATAAAGGTAGGTTTTAAACGCTTAGTTAATATAGCGATAAAAGGTAGCCGGCGTCTTTATAAGGCTAAATAAGTATACTTACTACTTAAATAGTCTAAACCGTATTTAAAAGACCGTTTTAAACTTATAGCTTTTTGCGATTTTAATCTTATAAAATACTATAATAACGTTAAGTTTTATAAACTAATATACTTATTAAGGGCCTACGTATACTTAATTTAGTAGTATATAGCTAAATAATTCTTAATTTAAAGCTAAGAAAGAAAGGGGGAAATCTTTCTTTAAGCTACGTAGCTTTTTACTTTATAAAAGTCGCTTAAGTAGCCTATACTTAGTTAAGTTTAAGTTAAAGTTAAGCCGAATTTAAGTAAATTCCTATATAACTTTAGCTATACGTTAGCCTAACCTTAAGTTATTCGCTATAATATAACTATAACTCTTTTTATAGTATAACTTATAATACTATCCCCTTTTAAAGCTATTATATATTTAGGTATATAGTATTACTGTCTTACTTACCGCTTTACGCTTAACGTTAATAAGTATAGTTATTCTTATTATACTTCTAAATATATATAAACATATCCCCTTAAATAACATTATGCTATAGCGTTAAATACGTTATATACTCGCTTACGTACGCTACTAAATCTTCTTAAATAGCGCTAAGGCAATATAATATACCCTCTCCGATTACTGCTATTATTAATGCTTAAAGGATATCTTATCTTCCTACCGCCCGCGGTCCTTAAGTATAAATACCCTTCTTTTTTTCTTTTTTCTTTTTTCTTTTTTCTTCTTCTTTAATTATTAATCTTCTTATACGCGCGCCCTTTTTTATAATAGTTTTATAAAACCGCGCCTTAATATATTTACTATAATCCCCCGCGCTTAATCTCTTATTAGCTTATAAGCGTCTTTTTATACTATGCTCCTTAGTACGCTTAGCAACTATATACTACCGCCTTTATATTAATCTTTGCGCTTATTATCGTTATATTATAAGTTAAGTGTAATATATAGCACTATTATATAGCACCCCCCTTACTTTATATATATTAAACGTATAACGTCTTATAATACGGATACTAAGTATAAGGCTTATTAAAATTAAGCCCCGCTTTAAGCTTATAATTATATTACTTATATTTATACTACTTTACGCTATTTACTTTTATATCCTTATTCTTAAACTATATATAATATAATACTAACGCGAGAATAGTATATTAGTAATATAGTTACTGCCGCGAACGCGCTTTAAGACTATATATCTTAAAAAACGTTTAAAGACTATCGTATTAACATATATATACGTTCTTTAATCCTTTATAAATATTAACTAAAAGAATATTGCTAATAATAATTATAATACGCGGAGTTAGCCTATACCGCTATTATAGCTTACTAAGCTTAAATATACCTTAACGTTTAAGATTAATTTATTAATATTAGCTAATAATAAGTAGTTTACTTAAATTAAGTTATAGTTTTTTATACGTTTTATCTATATCTACTTTATATCTAATTATATCTTATTATATCTTACTTCTTTCTTATTTTTATCTATACTTAATATAAGTTTATAGTATATTTTTATTATACTTATCGTTTAGAATTTACTACGCCTTACGGGGTAAGGATAAGGAGATAAGGCGCGGACTAATTACCGCTAGTTAAGGCCGGTACTACGGACTAATTACCGCCGGTTAAGGCTAGTACTATAAACTAATTACTACTAATTAAGATAGTATAACGGACTAATTACTATATATAAATATATATAAGGGTTTAAATAGTAAAAAGCTTATTTTTTCTTTAAGGTATAGCTAGCTACTTTATACTTAGTTCTTTAAGCTAATTTTAAGGATCTTTAACTATATTACCTTTTTATTTATCGTTAGCGCATAGATAAACTATAAATATCCTTATAAAATCACTTAATAAACTAAGTATAAGCGTAGTTAAAAATACTATAAACTATAGTTAAGGAAATCCCTTAAATATCCTTAAATATCCCTTATAAATCGTAGTAAAGTCTATCTTATATCTTTTAAGGTATTTTTATTGTTAGAATTAAGTCGAACTATAATTAAGATATCCCGCGGAAATCCTTAAATATCCTTTAAAAATACTAGCGGAATCCGCTTAATAGTTTTTATAATATCTTTTATAGTTATAAATATCGTAAACTATAATTAAATAAGCTTTTAAGCCTTTATAGTTATATCTTAAAAACCTTAGCGGGGTCTAACTAGTAATATTTATCGTATCTCCTTAAGCGAGCCTTTATAGTACGTGCTTTAAGCGTTCTTATTATAAGGTTTTATAAGGCTCCTTAAAAGTAAAGTAAGGAGTCTAGGCATAGCTATTAAGATTTTATAATAACTCCTTTAAGTAAGAAATAAAAGCTAATATCTTTATTAGTTTAAAGTAAAAATAAAGTAAAAGGGGCGTTAAAGAATAGCTTTATAGTAATATCTTTATACTATATTAGTAATATACTATCCTTATCCTTTTAATAGTTTTTTTAGCTTATTAAGCTAATAGTAGCTAAGTAGCTTAAGATAGTTAGTAGGCGGCTTTATTATAAATCCTTATTACCTATTTAGTTATATATCTTTATCTTTATTAAGGCAATTAATACGTTTAGCTAAAACTTATAATAAGGTTTTTTAACTCTCCTTTAAAGCATATGCTTAAGTACTTATTAAGTAGTAAGAAGTCTCTGCGCTAAAGAATATTTAAACTCCGTAGCGGGATATATTATAAGAGATTAGCTTTATTTAAGCCTTATTTTATATTATTATCTTACATACTTTTTACGCTATTTTTAATCCTTTACTAAGTTTCTTATACTACTTACTAGCTTTATAAGCCGCTTATAAGTAAGATATTATATTTTACTTATTGCCGCTATTATAGCTATCCCCCGCTTTTTATTACTAAGCTTTTTAACTTATAATCTTTTTTATATAGCGCTACTACTTATACCTTTCCGCCGATTAATATATATTAAGCTATTAAGAAAGTATTAAAGTAAGGGTAGGCTATCTTATTATTATTAATAAGTATAGTTAGTATTAAGGTATTAAATGTTTATATTCCCGCTTAAAAGTAAGTAATAAGGTCCTTAATAGCCTTAGTACTTAACTCCTTACTTTTAAGGTTTTAAACGTACTTAATAGTCTTAAAAAACCTCTTTATAAAAACAGGCCTTAAGAGCGAGAATATAAAGCGCGTAATTAGTATAGCTAATAAAGCGGATATCGAAGCTTAAGAATTTTATCTCTTAAGTTAAAGTTAAGTTATGTTTAAACTCTTAATAAGCTTATAAGTAAAACTAAGTATAGTTTATAGCTAAGTAAAAACTTACGATTATTATAAACTTATTGCTAAAGTATACGCCTATAAAGCTAGGCTTATTAAAGATTATATTAGTTACTATTAACGGCTTTTATAAGATTAAGCGGTAGAAAATATTATAAGGCTAGTTATTACTATCTCCTTTAGTTAAGGAAAGATAGCGGATAGATTATAGTAAGGCGCTTTTTTACCTTTATATAGCTAGGCTAAGTATAGCGGTAAGTAAAAAGAGCGTTTACTAACTAGGACTAAATTAGTCCTTAAGACTTATAGCGGCTATAAGCTAAAAAAGAGATTTTATAGCGTAAGCTAAACTATATATAAAGCAAGATAAGGTTTTAGCTAAAGTAGTTTAAGACGCTACTATAAACCTAGCTATAAACTAATTAAGCTAAGCCTTATATATATAATTAAGGATAGCGTAAACGTTATTTGAATTATTTAGCTAAAGCGGGTTTTTAATAGCTATAGTACTTACTATAAATCTTAAGACTATAATAAGTAGCTAACTTAAAGGCAATAAGTATTAGCTAGTTATTTTACTAATAAAGATTTCTAGCTACGCCTTAAAGAATATATAGGCGGTAAGGGCTTCTAAATAATAAGAGCTTAGTAAAAGGTATAGCTAAGTTGCTATAAAACTAGCTATTTAGGCTACGCTATAGTATAAGGCTAAAAGGTAAGTCGTTTAAGTTAAGAATTTAAAGAGGGTAGTATAAGCTATCCTTTATAATACTATAATTTAAGTTAAATGTATTAGCTTAAGCGCGGTTATAAAAAGCAGCGTAAGTTTATATAAAAGCTTAAACTTAAAGGTTTTAACTTTTATTAAAGGACTTAATGCTAAAAAGAATAGCTGCCTCGCTTTTATAAAGCTTAAGCGCTTTCTTATATCCTTTATATTAAAGGTATAAGGGCTTATAAAAAAGCGGGCTAAAAAAGTAGTTATAAAATAGCTAGTCTTAGCTATAAGAGACGTTAAACAATAAAAAGACTTAAAATAATAGTATAAGGATCGTAAGCTTAAGGTAACACAGTTTATCTATATAAGAGTAAGCGAGGTATAGCGGGCTATAGCTAGCGGTAAAAGGAAATATAGTTATAAAAAAAAGAAAAAAAAAAAGAGAGGGCGGGTAGTAAAAAGAATTTAAATAAGTATATTATAAAGCTAAAAAGGCCTTATTACTTAAGGTAAATAGCGGTATATTATTATTAAAATAACTAGTTACTTTAAGTATAGTAAGTTATCGTTTCTTATAACTTATAGTAGCCTTAAAGTCTTATATTTAAGCTTTACTGCTTAGTTTTCTTAATTAAAAAGTTTTATATTAAGTTATAAAGGCCGTATATTATGCTCTTATTTAAACTACTTAAATAGCTAATTTCTTTTATGTTTTTTTAAAGGCCTTTATAATCTTTAGTAAAAAGACCGCTTTTTTATTTACTTATAAGTTATAGCTACTTAGCTAGCCTTTTTAAGCTAAAAAGAACTCCTTCCTTAGCTTTTTACTACTTTTTTTTATCTTATAGCTTTATAAGACTTATTTTACGTTTTACTTATTTAAGTAAAGTATCCTTTTAACTTAACCCAAGCTTAAGCATATAGCTAGCCTATCTACTAAGCGTAGTTATATTACTAAAACGACTAAATAAATATTAAAGGACCTTTTTATATTTAACCGGTATATAAGCTATCTTACTTTAGTAGTAACTTTAAATAGCTTAGTACGTCTTTCTTAAAGCTTTGCTAGTTTACTATTTACGATATAGTAACCCTTATTAAGCTATAGCTATACTTAATCGCTAGGCTTAAATTTTAATAAGCGGTATTTTTTATTATATCTATCCTTTATAACGGCTTAAGCATAAGTAATAGCTAACCTAGCTTTTTCTTATAAGGCTTCTTAGTTTTATAAGTATAAGTAGTTACTAAGAAACCGAAAGCCGTTATTATTTCTTAATTTTATAATAAGCTTACTAAGGGCTATATAAATTACTAAAAAGAAGGAATTATTAAAGCTAAACTAAAAGGCGATTAGGATATTAGTTGAGTATATATTTAGGAAATCGGTAGTAAAGAATCGTAGTGCGATTTTTATAGTTTAGTTTCGCCTTTTTAATAAGCTATTAGTTTAAAAGTACTAAGCGGTAAATATAAAAAGCTTTAATCTAATAGCTTATTATAAAGTCCGCTAAAATACTAAAGTAAACTTTACGTTTTAGTTAAAGATTATCCTCTTTAGAATCCTTAAATTAGCGCGGAGTAGCTTAGTATATAACGCTTATACTTAATCTTCCGCTATAAATTAATTATTACTTAAAATAAGGAGATATACTTTTAAGATTATATTAGTTATAGTTAATAAGGTATTAAAGAAGTTCTTTATAAGATCTTTTTATAAGGCTTATTAAGCTTAAACTACTAAGAGCCCGGTAATAAAGTTTATTATTATTATATAATATAAAACTAGCGGGCTTTAAATTAAGATAAGCTACCTTAACGTCTTACTTTAGTTAGTTTATTATAGTAATAAGTATCGTAGCTATTTATAAAATTATCTATATATTTACTAAGCGATAAGATTAAGAAGCTCTTAAATAAGTCTTATTATATATAAGTATAGCTAGTATAAAAGAATTTAGCATAAGCGTTTTCTACGATCTTCTTAGCGTAAGTGTTAAGAATATATAGTCTCCGGCGTCCGTTATTCTTTATAAAATATAGTAACCTTTATAATTAAAGGAATAAGAGTCTTAAGATATTATCTTTATTATTAAGCTATACTATAATCTTTACTTACTATATATCCTCTCTATATCTATTAATTATATTTTAGCGGAGCGGTAATTCGATTAATACTTCTATATAAAGTAATACGTAGTTTATTATCTTATCTTCTTAAATACGTTTTAATTCCCTTTCTTAGTTTAAGGATATTAACTTATTATCTTAGTATAGTAAATATAAGAAAGCGTTTAGTATAATATTTTCAACGCTTAGGATATAGTATACCTTAAGCGGGAATTAGCTTAAGTATTAAGATATAAGGACTAGCTTATTATTATACTTTATATTAATAGAGAATAAGGAATTTTAGTATATAATTCTATAAGTACTTATATAGTTAGTAAAAACGACTATTTATAGCGTTTTAATATATAGTACTATAATATATAACTTATAAACTGCTTATACTAAACTATTTACTTTAAGTACTATAAGCTAATATTAAGGCTCTCCGCTTTAAAGGGCGCGGCTTAAGTAAACAATAATCTAAACCTTAGTTTAAGCTAGTAGCGTCTTTTTATCCTATTTTATATCTTTCTTTAAGTAAAAAGCTATAGCCGCTACTCCGTATTCTTAGGATATATTGATTTAGATAAAAAGTTATTAAGTAAGGTTAAAGTAGTAAATCGATTAAAGCTTAGTAAGTCTTTTAATTAAATTCGCGAAGGCTTTTTCTTTTTCCGGAGTAAGCTAAAAGCGGCTTTTATAATATATTTACTTTATTCTTAGCCCCTTAAAAGGACTTCTTCTTCTTATCTTACTTTAAGTAGCTCCGTTTTTCGTCTTTATAAGATACCGACTTTCTTAGTAAAATATAAGACTATATAGTATAGATACTTAGTTAGGCTAATCTATTTCTTAAGCTATTAAAGGTTTTTTAAAAACTTAATATCCTTTAAAGCTTATACGCCTTTATTTATATTTATTAAGCTAATAGCGTTTACCTTAAATCTAAGGAGCTATATAGATAAGGACGCTAAAAATAACTTTAATCCGGATAAGGTAATATTATAGTTATTAAAAGCGCGGAATACGGCCTTTAAGTATTAAAAGTATTCTTTTACTATATTAAAGTAGATAATAATATTATAAATATAAGCCGCTGCGTATTTTTAGTATTTATAAAGGACGTTATTAATAAACCTTTAGATATATACTAAGAAGTTCTTAAAGCTTATAAGTATTATTAATAATCTTTTTAGCCCGCGATAGCTTATAACTATAAACCTTTTTTAGTAGTTTTTATAAATTAAGAACTAATAAAAAAACAATTATACGTTTATTATACTAATAAACTTCTTTCCTTAAAAGCGTTTAATTATATTGCTTTAAAAGGGCATTAAGTAAGCGTTTAAAGTAATAATAGCGTTAATCCCTTAAAAGTTTATTACTACTTATCCCTTTTCTTTTCTATTTACTATTTATTATACTATAAATACTAGCGCTGCGAATAAAGTTAGCTTATAAACTTATTTAAATCGGCCTTACTTAGTTAGCTAGCCGAAGATTATATTTACTACCTTCTTATACTTATCGCTTAATAAGTATAATCTTTATATAACTTATTAGTATTACTATCCTTTTATTAAGGGAATACGTATATATTTAGATTTGTTTATATATACTATTCCCTTATCCCTTTAAAGGTAAGGAAACGATTAAAGGATATCTTAAACCTTTAATCTATATTTTAAGTCCTTAGCATAAGTTTAAACGCCTTTATTAATAATAAATTTAAGTAAGTCCTTAGTTCGGCCGATTTTAAGCTTAGAGTTTATTATAAGATCTTTTTATAAAATGTCCTTAGCGGGGTCTATTTTATCCGGATTTTCTATAAGGACTTTTACTAAAGGAGTAATAGCGTTAACCTCCTTATATAGCCGGAACTACTTATTAAAGTCTATAATTATCCTTACCTTCTAGCCTTAGTAAAGTATTAATAGTTTCTTAAAATAGTCTATCGCTATAAAGCTTTTATAATCTTATATTATCGTTTAGTTAAGCTTAAAGTTATTAAGGAAGAATATTATATTACGCTTTAATAGCAGCGCCCGGACTTATATAAGTAAGGTATAGTTAGAATTAGCTAAATTCGTTATAATAACTATTATGGAATCTAGACGGCTACGCCCGGACTCCTTACTTTACTCTTAAGGAAGCCCTATAAAACCCCGCGATAAAAACGCTTAAAGCACGCACTACGAAGGCTTACTTAAGGAGATACGACGAACATTACCGGTTAGACCCCGCTAAGGTCTCTAAGATAATACTATAAAGGGTTAGGAGCCTACCTAACTATAGTTTATAACGTCTCTAACTATAAGAGATACTATAGAAACTAATAAGCGGATTCTGCTAGTATCTTTAAAGGGTTTTTAAGGATTTTTATAGGATATCTTAATTATAGTTTAACCTATTTTTAATTATAAAAGCACCTTAAAAGATATAGGATAAACCTTACCGCGATTTTTAAAGGATATTTAAGGATATTTAAAGGATTTCCCCGACTATAGTTTATAGTATTTTTAACTAAGCCTATACTTAGTTTATTAAGCGATTTTATAAGGATATTTATAGTTTATCTACGCACTATAAATAGTATAGTTAAAGATCCTTAAAATTAGCTTAAAAAACTAAGTATAAAGTAGCTAGCTATACCTTTAAGAATAGATAAGCTTTTTACTATTTTTAAACCTTTATATATATTTACGTATAGTAATTAGTTTATTATATTAGCTTAACTAGTAATAATTAGTTTATAGTACTAGCCTTAACCGGCGGTAATTAATTTATAGTACCGGCCTTAACTAGCGGTAATTAATCCGCGCCTTATCCCCCTATCCTTACGCTATAAGGCGTAGTAAATAGTAGCAATTCCTACTTATCTAAATAAAAATCCCTTAAATATCCGCTAAGCTAAGAGCGATAGTATCGCACAATTAAGTACTTATCTTATAGGAAGTTAAATACTAAACGATATTTTCTTAAGTAAGAAGCTCTTATTAGCCTTTAAGTCTAACCTTAATAATAAGCACCTTTTCCTTAACGCGCTTATAATAAAACTCCGAGATAAGTAAGCTATAAAAGCGGAAGAGGCCGCGGCTTACTAAGTATATTAGTTTTATAATCTCCCTTACCCTTTTTTAAGGTACTATACCGCGATAGCTTATAAAGCTAGATAAGATATAAAACGAGTCCCGCTTAGCTAAGCTAAGACTACTACCCTTTAAGAGGCAATCCGCTTTTAAAATACTAATAAAAAATAGACTATAAAATAGTTAAACCTATATAATTAAGTAAACTAAATTCGGTATTACTTAAATAGATCGATTATCCTTTAAATAAAAAAATTAAGGATAAGCTAACCTTAAATCTATCCGGCTCCCCGCCCGCTAAATACCCTCCGGATTAAGCTTATAATAAGGTTACTCTTTCCTTAAGATAATAAGCTTAGCGGATATTTCCACTACGTACTATTAATAAAGTTTAGCTTAAAGGCCTTAACCGGAAATCCGCTTTAAAGGATACTTAGTAGTTTTTTAGTTTAGTATTACTATTTAGCTTTATTTACTATAGCTACGCTAATTAAGGTATTTTTAAGACTTTTAATTAATAAAAACGAGCCTTTTATATTAAGGGCCTTATAGCGTACTTAATTTTAAGACGCGTATAAAACGGAAGGTTAAGCGCTTAGCGAGAGTATTAAGACTAACACCTTAATAATAAGCGATAAGGATATAGTAAGCAATACCTTTAGCGGGCTAAACTTATTTATATTAAGCGCGTAAATATAAAGATTAAGTATAGCCTTAATCCCTTTAATAAGAATAGTAGTAATATTAAACGAATAATTCCTTAGTCTTTTTTAAGTACTAAGAAAAGAAAACGCGCTTACTAAGCCTTAGGAAAAACCTTAATTATAAGCTAAAGACGTAAGGAGATTTAACTTATTAAGACTTTAAAAAGTATCTTTAAATAAAGTCTAAGAAAACGATAAGGCTAGTATGTTTTAAGGAGTAGACTATTTTATTAACTTTATCCGCTAAAACGCTAGTAAAAGTAAGGCTTATACGGACGAATTAGCTATTTAATTGCTTTCCTTCTTCCGAGGAAGTATAGTGGAATAGTATTTTAAGGACTTTTTAGAACTATAATAAGAAGAACTTAGCGAGCTTAGTATCGGACTAAGCTAATAAATATCCGCCTTATAAAAACGGTTTAGAATCCGCTTAAATATAGCGATATAAGTACTTAATAAAGAGCACTTTACTATCGAAAATATAGTAATAAGATTTAACTTTAAGTCTTAAATATCGCGCTTATAATATAAAGCTAAGGCCGCGCTTTACTAACTAAACTACTTAATTATAATAATTTATTAAAAGCTAGACGTTTACTTATAAAAATCCTTATAACGTTTAATAAGGAATAAGGATATTAATAGATAGATTAATAAATATAAGGAAATTCTTCCTTAGCTATAAGTTAAATATACTTAAGGATCTTAAAAGCACTTACTAGCGCGAAAGAAATAAGTCTAACCTATAAAAAGACGAGGGCCGACTAGCCGTACCTTATATATACTTAAAGGATAGTCCGGGACGCCCTAGCTATCTATTAAAGGCTTACCGGGACTAAGAGTTACGTTTTTAAACCGCTTAGTAAGGGCGGATATACCTTAAGCCTTATAGCGCTCGCTAAGTTAAGGAAGAAACCCGCTTAAATAGCTAAAAATATAAGTTAAGGTCCTTCGGCTTAAGAGAAAAAGAACCTTTAGGACTATATACTCGCTAATACTAAAGCTAAAACAAGCATACCCCGCGACTAAGGAAAGAACTATAGTAAAGACCGATAACTATTTAAGGGATAAAGAGTATAATATAAAAGGAGCTTAGTTAGATACCGATAAAAGCCTAGAGGAAACCGCAATTTATATTATAGCGGACTTAGTATAAAAGGCCGATAAAGCGTATAGATTTTACGGTAAAGCATTCCCCTTAAAGAATAAGCTTTACCGATACGTCGAAGATAAACACCCCCTTAACTTTAACTAAGACGTTGTTATATAAAGATATAGCTTAGTATAATAAGTAGTTATTTAAAAGCTTTAAAGTATTTAAATAGTTAAGGCTTCCTTTAACGTTTAGCTATTAAACCCCGATAAGCCGTTATAATTTACCTATATACGCTTATTAGTTTATAAAAAAGAAAGGCCTAAGATAAGTATTAAAGCCTATATAAATACTAGGGCAGACCGAAGCCTTATTAAAGCTAACTTAGTAAAGACCTTTTAAGACATAACTATAAACTCCTCTTGATAAATTTTAATTTAAGGAGTAAGAAGGATAGCTACTATTAAATAAGCGGAATTTACCGCGTATATACTAAGAAGGCTAAACGGTAGCCTCGCGGTTATAAAAGTAAGGATCGGCGCTTAAATAGTAAAACGCTTAGCGGCTAATATATTACTTAGCTAACACTTTTTAGTTCCTTATTAAAGGGACCTTATTAACTTTATATTAATCTTATAAATCGGGGCCTATAAAGGGATTAAAGCTAAAGTTAAGATAGTTTAGCTAAGACTAGTAATACGTAAATAGGTAATTTACTTAGTTACTATAACGATTTTAGCTAGTTTTAGCTACGCCTTACCTATATAAGTCCGGGCGCTGCTATTAAGACGTAATATAATATTTTTCCCCGATAACCTTAAGGTTATTTAAATAATAATATAGGATTATAAGAGCTTTACGGCGATAAACTATTTTAAGGAACTACTAATACTCCGCTAAGGCTAAAAGGTAAGGATAATTACGGACCTTAATAAGTAGTTTTAGCTATATAAGGAGGTCGACGTTATTACTCCCTTAGCGGAAGCCTTTATAGAAAATCCGGATAAAATAAACCCCGCTAAAGACTACCTATAAAAGGATCTTACTATAAACTATAAACTCGGAATCGGCCGAACTAAGGACCTACCTAAACTTACTATTAATAAGGGTATCCGGATTTATGCTAAAGACTTAAAATACGTATTAAAAGTTTAAGATATCCTTTAATCGTTTCCCCGCCTTTAAAAAAATAAAGGAGTAGTATATATAAACGAATCTAAATATATACGTATTTCTTTAATAAAAGGATAGCAATATTAATAAGTAATATTAAGATTATACCTATTAAGCGATAAAAATAAGAAGGTAGTAAATACGATATTTAGCTAGCTAACCGCGTAGGGCCGATTAAAATAAGTTTATAAGCTAACCCCGTTCGCGGCGCCGGTATTTATAGTATAAAAGATAGTAAATAAAAAGGAAAAGGGATAAGTAGTTATAGACTTATAGGGGATTAACGCTATTATTACCTTAAACGCTTACTTAATACTCCTTTAAAGCGTTATAATTAAACGCCTTTAAGGAAAGAAGTTTATTAATGCGGTAAACGCATAATCGTTTTTCTACTAGTTCTTAGTTTACTAAGACTACCGGGAAAGGTTTATAGTTATAAGCTATCGCGGGCTAAAAAGATTATTAGTAATACTTATAAGCTTTAAGAACTTCTTAGTATATATTTAAAGGTTTATCGATAACGTCCTCTATAAATACTAAAAATACGCGGCGGCCTATATTAATAATATTATTATCTACTTCGATATAGCTAAAAAACACCTTTAATATTTAAAGGCCGTATTCCGCGCCTTTTACGACTATAATATCACCTAATCCGGACTAAAGTCCTTCTTAGTATACTTATCCGTATAGCTCCTCGGATTTAAGGTAAACGCTATTAGCTTAATAAATATAAATAAACGCGTGCGAGCCTTAAAGGATATTGCGTTCTTAAAGAACCTTTAATAGCTTAAGAAATAGATCGGCCTTACTAAGTAGCTATACTATATAGTCGCGTATTTTACTAAGAAAGTTAACGTCTTAAAAAAACGAAAGACGGAGCTACTTTAAGTAGGATAAGAAGAAGGAGTCCTCTTAAGGGGCTAAAGATAGGCTTATTACGCCGCGAAAGCCGCCTTTTAGCTTACTCCGGAAGAAGAAAAGGCCTTCGTAATTATAACTAAGATACTTACTAAGCCTTAAACGATTTACTACTTTAACCCCGCTTAATAACTATTTATTTAAATTAATATATCTTAAGAATACGGAGTGGCGGCTATAGCTTTTTACTTAAAAGAAAGCACGGAATAAGATAAAAAGACGCTATTAGCCTAGACTAAGGTTTAGATTATTATTTACTTAAGCCGCGCCTTTTAAGGCGGAGAACCTTAATACTAGCCTATAAAACTTAAAGTAGCCGGTTTAATATAAGTAGTATATAAGTTACGTATTATAGTACTATTTATAAAAACGCTATAAGTAATCGTCTTTACTAACTATATAAGCACCTATAAAATTATATATTAGAAATCCTTATTCTTTACTAATATAAAATCTAACGATAAGCTAGTCCTTAAATCTTAATACTTAAGCTAATTCCTGCTTAAGGTATATTATATCTTAAGCGTTAAAAACGTCCTGCCGGACGCGCTTTTACGTTTACCGTACTAAGATAATAAGCCGGTATCCTTAAACTAAGAAGGGGAATTAAAACGTATTTAAGAAGATAAGATAATAGACCGCGTATTTCTTTACGCGGAAGTATTAATCGAATTACCGCTCCGCTAGAAAATAATCAATAGATATACGGAGGATATATAGTAAGCGAAAATTATAGCGTAGCTTAATAATAAAAACGGGGTCCCCGGACTCCTATTCTTTTAGTTATAAGGGTTACTATACTTTATAGAGAACGATAGACGCCGGAGACTATATATCCTTAAGACCTACGCTAAGGAGATCGTTAAAGACGCCTATACTAGATATTTTTATACCGGCCGCACTCGTATATAGTAAGATCTATTAAAAAGCTTCTTAATCCTATAGCTTAGTAAATATATAAATAAGGTCGTAGATAGCTATAACGCTTATTACTATAATTAAACCGATTAAGGTAAGACGCTAAAGTAGCTTATCTTAATTTAAAGCCCGCCGGTTTTATATTATATAATAGCGATAGACTTTATTACTAGGCTTTTAGTAGTTTAAGCAAAATAATCCTTATAAAAAGATCTTATAAAGAGCTTCTTTAATACTTTATTAACCGTAACTAATAAATTCTTAAAAATATATCTCCTTATCTTAAGTAATAATTAGTTTATAGCGAAAGATTAAGTATAAGCGTTATATACTAAACTACTCCGCGCTAACTAAGGGATTTTAAAGGGGATAATCTTTAACCGGGACGTAAAGTTTACCTTAGCTTTTTAGCGGACTTTATAGCAAGCCTTTAGATCGAAGCTTTTTATATCTACTGCTTAATAACTTTAAACTAACGGCTTATTAAAAAGGCGAAACTAAACTATAGAAATCGCGCTATAATTCTTTACCGCTAATTTCCTAAACTTATACTAGATTAATACGCTCATCGCCTTTTAGTTTAGCCTTAATAATTCCTTTCCCTTAGTAATTTACGCGGCCTTTAGTAAGCTTATTATAAGGATAAAAATAGATAACGGCCTCCGGTTCTTTAATAACTACTCGTACTTATAAAATAAAGAGGTCTTATAAAAAGAAGCTAAGTTAGCTATCGCTTATACTTAGGCCGCTATAAAGGATAGATATAATAAAAAACACCGCCCGCTAAAATTTAAGCCTAGCGATTAAGTTTAGCTATAGCTTAGTAAAGGCTACTATATTGCGGATAGCAAACTAATAAAGCTTTAAAAAAGACGTACTAGGCCGTTTTAAGTTACCGCTAAAGTAAGATAGCTTATATACCGGCTAGATATAAAAAGGTCCCTTAATATTTATCCGGTCGTTTTAATAGTATAACTATACTTAGTAAACGAGCTAGCTATACGCTTAAGACTAGTTTAAGACGAAGGGATACCTTACTTAAATAAGTAAAAAGTAAAACGAATCTTATAAAGCCGTATAATAAAAAAAGGCAGCGGAAAGCTAAGGAAGGAGTTTCTTATAGCTTAAAAAGGCTAGCTAAGTAGCTATAACTTATAGGTAAACGAAAAAGCGGTCTTCTTATTAAAGATTATAAAAGCCTTTAAAAAAGCATAAGAGGAATTAGCTACTTAAGTAGTTTAGACGAAAGTATAATACGCGGCCTTTATAACTTAATACGAAACTCTTTAACTAAAAGAATTAAGCGGTTAAGCTTAAGCATAAGGCTTAAAAGCTACTATAAGTTATAAGAAACTATTACTTACTACGCTTAAGGTAATAAGTTATTTTAATAATTATATACCGCCGTTTACTTTAATTAATAAGGCCTTTTTAGCCTTATAGTATACTTATTTAAATTCTCTCCGCCGCCTACCCTCTCTCCTTTCCTTTTTTCCTTTTATAACTATATTTTCTTTTACCGCTAGCTATAGCCCGCCGCACCTTACTTACTCC
>JAPEBW010000126.1:0-84957 GCA_027405785.1 Ophiocordyceps robertsii
TAGGGATTATTCGGCTTAAACTACTAAGAGCCTAGTAATAAAATTTATCGCTATTATATAGTATAAAACCGGCGGGCTTTAAATCGGGATAAGCTACTTTAGCGTCTTGCCTCGGTCGGTTTAGTTACGGTAGTAAGTATCGTAGCCGTCTACGACCTTATCTACGTATTTATTAAGCCGTGGGATTAAGAAGCTTTCGGATAGGTCCTGCTATATGCGGGTGCGGCCGGTATAAAAGTGTTTAGCGTAGGCGTCTTCGACGATCTCCTTAGCGTAGGTCTTAAGGATATATAGTCTCCTACGTCTATCGTTCTCCGTAAAGTATAGTAACCCTTATAACTAAAGGAATAAGAGTTTAAGGACCCCGTCCTTATCGCTAAGCTACGCTATGATTTTTACTTACTATATATCTTCTATATATCCGTCGATTATTTTCTAGCGGAGCGGCAATTCGATTAATGCTTCCGCGTAGAGGAATACGCGGTCCGTTATCTTATCTTCCTAAATACGTTTTAATTCCCTTTCTTAGTTTGGGGATACCGGCCTATCGTCTTAGTATAGTAGACGTAAGAGCGCGTTTAGTACGACGTTTTCGACGCTTAAGATATAGCATACCTTAAGCGGGAATTAGCTTAAGTATTAAGACGCGAGGACTAGCTTATCGTTAGATTTTATACTAGTAGAGAATAAGGATTTCTAGTATACGATTCCGTAGGTGCTTACGTAGTCGGTAAAAACGACTACCTATAGTGTTCTTACGGATAGTACTATAGTGCGTAGCTTATATACTGCTTATACTAAACCGGCTACTTTAAGTTCCGTAGGCTAGTATTAAGGTTCTCCGCTTTAAAGGGCGCGGCTTAAGTAGACGATAGGCTAGACCTTAGTCCGGGCTAGTAGCGTCTTTCTATCCTATTCTATGCCTTCTTTTAAGTAAAAAGCTATAGCCGCTACTCCGTATTCTTAAGATATATCGATCTAGATAAATAGTTATTAGGCGGGGTCGAAGTAGTAAATTGTTTAGGGCTTAGTAAGTTTCTTAATTAAAATCGCGAAGGCCTCTTCTTCTTTTAAAGTAGGCTAGAAAGCGGCTTTCGCGGCGTATCGAGCCCGTTTTTAGCCCCTTAAGGGGACTTTATCTTCCTATCTTACCCGGAGTAGCTCCGTCTTTCGTTTTTATAAGACGTCGACTTCCTTAGCGAAATGCGGGACCGTATAGCGTAGCTACCCGGTAAGGCCAATCTATTTCTTAAGCTATTAAAAGTTCTTTAAGAACGCTATATCCCTTAAGGCTCGCACGCGTTTGTTTATATTTATTAAGCTAATAGCGTTTACCTTAAATCCGAGGAGCTATATAGATAGGTACGCTAAGAAGGACTTTAGTTTAAATAAGGTAATATTATAATCGTGGAAAACGTAGAATACGGCTTTTAGATATTAAAGGTATTCTTCGGCTATATCGGAGTAGATAATAATATTATTAATATAGGCCGCTACGTATTCTTAGTATCTATAAAGGACGTTATTAATAAACCTTTAAACGTATACTAAGGAGTTCTTAAAGCCTATAAGTATTATTAGTAATCTTTTTAGCCCGCGATAGCTTATAACTATAAACTTTTCTTAGTAGTCTTAGTAAACTAAGAACTAATAAAAAAACGATCGTGCGTTTACTATACTAATAAACTTCTTTCCTTAAAGGCGTTTAATTATATCGCTTTAAAGGGGTATTAAGTAGGCGTTTAGGGTAATAACGGCGTTAATCCTTTATAAGTCTACGACTACTTATCCCTTTTCCTTTCTATTTACCGTCTTTTATACTATAAATACTAGCGCCGCAAACGGGGTTAGCCCGTAGACTCGTTTTAATTAGCCTTACGCGGTTAGCTAGCTAAATATCGTATTTACTACCTTCTTATCTTTATCGCTTAATAGGTATAATCTTAATACGACTTATTAGTATTGCTATCCTTTTATTAAAAGAATATGTATATATTCGGATTCGTTTATATATACTACTCCTTCGTCCTTTTAAAGGCGGGGAAACGATTAAAGGATATCTTAGACTTTTAATGCGTATTTTAAGTCTTCGGCGTAGATCCGGACGCCCTCGTTAATAGTAAGTTTAGGTAGGTCCTTAGTTCGGCCGATTTTAAGTTTATAGTTTATAGTAGGATCCTTTTATAGGAAGTCCTTAGCGGGGTCTATTTTATTCGGATTTTCTATAAGGGCTTCCGCTAAGGGAGCCGTAGCGTTAACCTCCTTATATAGCTAAAACTGCTTATCGAGGTCTATAATTATCCTTACCTTTTAGCCTTAGCGGAGCACTAGTAGTTCCTTAAAATAGTTTATCGCTATAAAGCTCTTATAATCCTATATTATTATCTAGGCAAGCTTAAGGTTATTAAGGAAAAATATTATATTACGCCTTAATAGCGGCGCTTAGACTTATATAAGTAAGGCGTAGCTAGAACTAGCTAAAATTATTATAGTAACTAAGTAGATTACTTACTTATATATCGCTAGTCTTAGCTAAACTATCTTAACTTTAGCTTTAATCCCTTTATAGGCCTTAATCCGTAAAACTAATATAAAGTTAATAAGGTCCTCTTAATAAAGAACTAAAAAGTCTTAGCTAAGCAATATATTAGCCGCTAAGCGTTTTACTATTTAAGCGCCGATCCTTACCTTTATAACCGCGAGGCTACTATCTAGCCTTTTTAGTATATAAGCGGTAAATTCCGCTTATTTAATAGTAGCTATCCTTTTTACTCCTTAAATAGGAATTCATTAAAAGGAGTTTATAGTTACGTCCTAAAAGGTCTTTACTAAGTTAGCTTAAATAAGGCTTTAGTTTACCTTAATATCCGTATAGGCTTTAATACTTATCTTAGGCCTTTCTTTACTATAAACTAGTAGGTATATATAGGTAAATCGTAACGGCTTATTAAGGTTTAATAGCTAAACGTTAAAGGAAGCCTTAACTATCTAGACGTTTTATAGCTTTTAAATAACTACTTACTATACTAAGCTACGTCTTTATATAATAACGTTGCGGTTAAGGTTAAGGGGGTGTTTATCTTTAACGTATTAATAAAGCTTATTCTTTAAGGGGAATGCTTTGCCGTAAAATCCGCACGCTTTATTAGCCTCTTATACTAAGTCTATTATAATATAGATTATAGTTTCCTTTAAGCTCTTATCGGTATCTAACTAAGCTCTTTTTATATCGTACTTTTTATCCCCTAAATAATTATTAGTCTTTACTATAGTACCTTCCTTAATCGCGGGGTACGCCCGTTTTAGCTTTAGCGTTAGCGAGTATATAGTCTTAAAGGTCCTTTCTCTCTTTAGCCGGAGGACCTTAACTTATATTCTTAGCTATTTAAGCGGGTTTCTTCTTTAACTTAGTAAGCGCTATAAAGTCTAAGGTCTATCCGCCCTTATTAAGCGGTCTAAAAACATAACCCTTAGTCCCGGCGAGCCTTTAATAGATAGCTAAGGCGTCCCGGACTATCCTCTAAGCGCGTACGGGGTATAGCTAGTCGGCCCTTACCTTTTTATAAGTTAAATCTATTTTTTTCGCGCTAGTAAGTGCTTTTAAGATCCTTAAGTATATTTAACTTATAGCTAAAGAAGAATTTCCTTATATTTATTAATTTATTTATTAATATCCTCGTTCCTTACTAAGCGTTATAAGGATTCTTATAAGTAAACGTTTAGCTTTTAGTAGATTATTATAGTTAAGTAGTCCGGCTAGTAAAGCGCGGCCTTAGCTTTACGTTATAAGCGTAATATTTAAGACTTAAAGTTAGATCTTACTACTATATCTTCGATAGTAAAGTGCTCTTTATTAAGTGCTTATATCGCTATATTTAAGCGGATTCTAAACCGTTTTTATAAGGCGGATATCTATCGGCTTAGTTCGATACTAAGCTTACTAAGTTCTTCTTATTATAGTTCCGAGAGGTCCCTAGAATACTATTCCGCCGCACTTCCTTAAAAAAAGGAAGGCAATTAAATAGCTAATTCGTCTGCGTAAGCCTCGCCTTTATTAGCGTTTTAGTAGATAAAGTCGATAAAATAGTTAACTCCTCGGAACATACTAGCTTTATCGTCTTCTTAGACTTTATCGAAGGACGCTTTTAAAGGTCTTAACGGGTTAAATCTCCTTATATCCTCGGCTTATAGTTAAGGTTTTTCCTAAGGCTTAGTAAGCGCGTTTTCTTTTCTTAGTGCCCGAAAGAGACTAAGGAATTATTCATTTAATATTACTACTATTCCTACTAAGGGGCTTAAAGCTATACTTAATCTTAATATTTACGCGCTTAATATAAATAGGTTTAGCCTACTAAGGGTATCGCTTACTACGTCCTCGTCGCTTATTATTAAGGTCTTAGTCTTAATACTCTCGCTAAGCGCTTAGCCTTTTATTTTATATACGTCCCGGAATCCGGTGCGCTATAAGGCCCCTAGCGTAAGAAGCTCGTTTTTATTAATTAAGAGTCCTAAAAATACTTTAGTTAGCGCGGCTATAGCGGATAAGGCTAAATAGTAATGCTAAACTAAAAAACTGCCGGGTATCCTCCGAGGCGGATTTCCGGTTAAGGCCTTTAAGCTAAATTCTATTAGCAATACGCGGTGGAAATATCCGCTAAGCTTATCGTCCCGGGGAAAGAGTAACTTTATTATAAGCTCGATTTAAAGGGTATTTAGCGGGCAGGGAGCCGGATAGTTTTAAGGTCGGCTTATCCTTACTTCTTTTATCTAAAGGATAATCGATCCGTTTAAGTAATACTAAATTTAGTTTACTTAATCGTATAGATTTTATCGTTTTATAGTCTATCCTTTGTTAGTATTTTAAAAGCGGATTGCCTCTTAAAGGGTAGTAGTCTTAGCTTAGCTAAGCAGGACTCGTTTTATATCCTATCTAGCTTTATAGGCTATCGCGGTATAGTACTTTAAAAAGGGGTAAAGGAGATTATTAAACCGGTATGCTTAGTAAGCCGCGGCCTTTTCCGCTTTTACGGCTTACTTATCTTAGAGTTTTATTACGAGCGTATTAAGGAAGAGGTACTTATTATTAAGGTTAAACTTAAAGGCTAATAAGAGCTTCTTACTAAAGAAAATATCGTTTAGTATTTAACTTTCTATAAGATAAGTACTTAATCGTGCGATATAGTCGCTCTTAGCTTAATAGATATCTAAGGGATTTCCGTTTAAATAAGTAAGAATTGCTACTATTTACTACGCCTTATAGTATAAGGATAAGGGGATAAGGCGCGGACTAATTACCGCTAGTTAAGGCCGGTACTATAAACTAATTACCGCTAATTAAGGCTAGTACTACGGACTAATTACTACTAGTTAGGCCGGTATAATAAACTAATTATTATACGTAAATATATATAGGGGTTTAGAAATAATAAAAAGCTTATCTATTTCTTAAAGGTATAGCTAGCTACTTTATACTTAGTTCTTTAAGCTAATTTTAAAGATCTTTAACTATACTATCTATAGTACATAAAGTAAACCGTAGATATCCTTATAAAATCGCTTAATAAACTAAGTATAAGCCCGGTTAAAAACACTATAGACTATAGTTAAGGAAATCCCTTAAATATCCTTAGATATCCCTTAAAAATCGCGGTAAGGTTTATTCTATATCTTCTAAGGTGCTTTTATAGTTAGAAATAGGTCGAACTATAGTTAGGATATCCCGCGGAAATCCTTAAAAATCCCTTAAAGATACCGGCGGAATCCGCTTAATAGTTTCTACGGTATCTCCTATAGTTAAATATATTATAAACTATAATTAAGTAGGCTCCTAACTATTTATAGTTATGTCTTAGAAACCTTAGTAAGGTCCGACCGGTAATGTTCGTTATATCTCCTCGGGCGAGCCTTCGTAGTACGTGCTTTAAGCGTTCTTATCGCGGGGTTTTATAGGGCTTCCTTAAGAGTAAAGTAAAGAGTCTGGGCGTGGCCGTCTAGATTCCGTAATAGGGGGGCGCCGTATAGTAATGCTATAAGTTACGCTCCGCTTATTAAGCGATAGCGGCGGGCGCGAAGACTAATATAAAGGTAGTAGCGTATAATCGCTAAGCGTGTTAAGGGGCTTTAAATAAGTAAACGCTTATAATATAGCGGGAGATAAGGCGCGGGGAGTTATAGTAAATATATTAAAGCGCGGCGTAACGAAGCCGTTATAAGAAAGGGCGTATGTATAAAGGAATTAATAATTAAAGAAAAAGAAAAGAGAAAGGAGGGAAAAAGAAAGAGAAAGGGTATTTATACTTAAAGACTATAAGCGGCGGGAAGGTAAGGCGTGCCTTAAGCACTAATAATAGCAGTAAGCGAAGGAGATATATTATACCGCCTTAGCGCTACTTAAGATAACGTAGCGGCGTATATAAGCGAGCATATAACGTATTTAACGCTATAAAGCGACGTTAGTTAAGGGAGTGCGTCGATATATAACTATAAGTATAATAAGGACGACTATACCGATTAATGTTAAGCGTAAAGCGGGGGGCGGGGTAATAACATTATATACCCCGGTGCGCAACGGCTTAAAAAGGGGATAATATTATAAGCTATATTATAAGAAAAGCTATAATTATACTATAGCGAATAACTTAAAGTCGGGCCGATATATAGCTAAAGTTATATAAAGCTTTACTTAAACTTAGCTTAACTTTAACTTAAACTTAACTTAAGTATAAGCTACTTAAGCGACCTTTATATTATATAGAGCTACGTAGCTTAAATAGAGATTTCCCCCTTCCTTTTTTAGCTTTAAATAAATAATTATTTAGCTATATACTACTAAACTAAGTATATATAAGCCTTTAATATCTATATACGCTATAACGAACTTATAAAGGTAGTTTTTTAGCACTTAGTTAATATAGCGCTAAAAGGTAGCTAGCGTTCTTATAAAGCTAAATAAGTATACTTATTATTTAAATAGTCCGAACTTTATTTAAAAAGCCGTCTTAAACTTATAGCTTTTTATAATTTTAATTTTATAAAACGCTATAATAACGTTAAGTTTTATAAACTAATATACTTTTACTAGTATCCTTAGCGTTTTTATAATTAATAGTAGCGTATACTAGTCCTTTTTTATAATTATATTTAAAGCTTAATAATTATAATAAAAGCATAGTTAGCTATTAGCCTTTCTTATAAATAATACTAGCGCCGCGGCTAACGAACTACTTAAGCGGATAAGGTTTACTTTTAATAGCTTATTTAAAGTTTTTTAAAGGATAAGGAGTTCTTCTTTTAATATATCGTAAAGGGGCCTTTATAGTAGTAGCGGTTCCTTACTATCCTTATTTAAAGTAAGATAAATCTTATAGTCTATACTTAATTAAAACGGAGGTTACTTAAGTGCTTTTATAGGTATAAAAAGGTTTAGATAAGCTTATAGTACTTAAGCTAAGATATAGTTTACTAAGTTAATTAGCGTCTTTAGCTAAAAAGCTCTTTTTATATCCTTTATTATAATCGCCTTTATATTAAGCGCTTATCGTCGCCCTTAGCTATTCTTTTAAGCCCTTTCTTATTAGCACTCCGCTACGAAGATAAAGGCGCTTATTAGCTTCGCTTTTTAAATATTCGCGATCTTTATAGCTTTTTTTAATCCTTAAAGGCCGATTTAAATCCCCGCTTTTTTATACTAAATCTAATCCCCCTTAGTATTATAAACTACCTCGTTTTTCTTTATTTACAGTCTCCTTAAAAATATATCGTAGCTTAACTTTAGTATTATATAAGCGAATATCTATTTTAAGTGCTTATTAATCTCTATCTTAAACGCTATAATCCCCTTTATTTAAAGCGTTAGTACGTTTTTTAAAAAAGGCTATAATAGCCTTTTTATCTTATCCGCGAAGGGCATTTATAGCCTTATCGCTACCCCCTTACTTATTATAATATAGTAGTTATAGCCTATATTTATAAGTACGTTAAGCCCTTTCTTTTTATTAATACTAACTTTAAGTAGTATTAAGTTTAGTATAAAGTACTTTCTTATTAACTTTTAAGCTGCTTATTATTTCTCCTTTTCTTTTAGCGCTTAACTTTATATTAAGGTTCTTCTTTTCTTAAGTTAGAATCTACTTTAATTACCTCTTTAATTATAGTTATAGCTACTTATAAGGTTCTTTTTTTCTTCTTTTTATAAAAGCGGGCGATATACCTTATTATCTTATAAGCGAAATACCTTTATATATTAAGCCGGCTTTATCCTCCTCTCGGCTAAGTTATAGTATTAATTTTACTTATTAAGGTATTACCCTTTAAGTCTTTTTAGTCTTAAGTCCCTCCTTTTATTACTTTCTTTTAGCCTTAAAACGGCTACTTAGTTTACTAAACCCTTTTTAGCTTTACCGCGATCTACGCTACTTAATTAATATACGCTAAGAAGCTTAAAGTTAAGAGGTTAACCGTTATAAGCGCCTTCTTAAAGCGAAGGCTTAAGGCGCCTTTTAAGAATATAATCTATATATCGTATAGCTATAACCCCCCTCCCGCTTTAAAAAGCCTTTACTTAAACTTAAAGAGGAACGCCGTAAACGTTTAGTTCTCTCCTTATTTAATTATACGGATAGCTACCGCCGCTTACGATTAAATATCGACATTAAAGTAAATTAAATCGAGGTACTTAAGGAATTCTTATTAATCGTAACCTTAGTCCGCGCCGGTGCTATAATAAGTTATTATAGTTTACTATAGCTTTATATTTAAGTAGTTATAGATTAAGTAGAAAACCTCCTTTAAGCTTAAGAAAAAGTCTTAGTCGATCTCGCACTTTTTTTATATATATTATGCTTAAAGCGTAAAGTAGCGCCGCTAGCTATTAAATTTCCTTAGCGCTAAAAGTAGCTTCCGCTAGTCCTTTTTCTTTATTACTTTTTTCTTTATTATAGGTATTATAGCCTCCGCTATTATATTATAAGGTAGTATTAAACTACTAATTAATAAGCCGGCCTTTCTTTATATATATATCTTTACTATCTCTTTTAGCTTTTATATTAAGGCTTTAAACTAGCTTATTAGCTATTAAATCTACTACTAGCTTACTTAAACTTAGTAGCTTATTTTAATAGCCTTTACTTATAGTAAAAGGATCGCTTATTTAACCTTTATTTAAATATTAGCTTTTCTTAGCCCTCCCTCTTAAGCTTTATAAGTATAGCCCCTTTATATTAAGTAAGCTTCTTACTCGCGCTATATTATAATTAGTAAGTCTTTTCTTAAGTTATATAACCTTATTTAAAAGGAGCTTTAAATATATTAAAGGCCTATATATACTTAGTTTAATAGTATATAGCCGAATAATTATTTATTTAAAGTTAAAAAGGGAAGGGGGAAATCTTTATTTAAGCTATATAGCTTTATATTATATAGGGGTCGCTTAAGTAGCCTATACTTAGGTTAAGTTTAAGTTAAAGTTAGGCCGAGTTTAAGTAAAGCTTTATATAACTTTAGCTATACGTTAGCCCGACTTTAAGTTATTCGCTATAGTATAACTATAGCTCTTTTTATAGTATAGCCTATAATAAAAAATAAGCCTTTAAGTAAAATAATTATAAGACTTATTAATTACCTACGATAAAGTAAGAAATTAATAAATTAAAGTAAAAGGATACTTAAAGCTTTATATATAAACTACTAAAAGCTTAAGTCTTTAATAAAAAATAAGTTTATTTTAAGAAGCTAGTTTAAAGTAAAAAACTTTTTATAAAGGCTTATTAAGTTGTTTAAAAAGATTAAGACTTAAAGAATAAGCTTATAAAAGAGCTTTATATAGCGGTAGTATATTAAGCCTTATTAAAGCTATTTATAACAATTATTATAGTTAAGGACTTAAAATAAGAATAATTTAATATTATTTATACTTATATATATATATAAGTATAAAAAAAGGCTTTTATTATATAGCTTTATAAGCTTAAAGATAGTATAAGCTAAGTTTATAAGCTTAATAAAGCTTTATATAATTATAAAAGCTTACTTAAGTAATAGTATAATTAAGTAAGTATAGACTTAAGAGAATATAGCTTTAAGCGCTTTAAGATAAATAAGTATATCTTTTGCTATAAAGTAAGCAATATACTTATAATCGTTTATATAAATAATTTTATTATAGCGGCACTAATTAAGGAAGCTATTAAAGCCGCGGCTAATATCTTAACCGGGCTATATAAAACTAAGTAGCTTAAAAAGCTTTAAGAATTCCTAGGTATTTAATTTAAAGAAGATAAGGCAGTAAGAATAATTCTTATATACTAAATAAGGTTTGCTAAGAAAATCCTTAAGAAATTTAATTAAAAGGTTACTAAAGCTATAAAAGCGCTATAGCTAATAAGACTTAAAGTTCCTTATAACTAAAAAGGTTAAGAACTTATAATAAACACTATAAAGTAGCTTTGCAAAACTAATAGCTTTAATTACTTATTAATAAGCACTTAGCTAGATATTATATATATAGTAAATAAGCTTTTTAAAGCTAGTAATAACCCGATATATAACTATATAATAATTATAAAGACGCTATAGCATTATATTAAAAGTACCTTAAACTATAAGGTTATAATAAAAAGAAAATACTTAATTAAGGACTTTAAGCTTTAAGTATATATAAATACCTCCTTTATTAATAACTAAAGCACGCGTTGCTTTATAGCGGGCTATATTATATTTCTTAATAATAAGCCTATCTTTTAAAAAAGTAAGAAGTAAACAATTATAATAACTTTATTAATAAAAGCAGAGTTTATAAACCTTATACTTATAAGCATAGCGGCGATATAGTAATATTAACTATTAATAAAGCTAAGCTAGCTATAGCTAAGTTTATTTAAAATCTTTATAAATAGCTAAAATATAAGGCTTATAATACTAAATAAAAATAACCTAGCTAAGACTAAGTATATTAATATTTATTATAAATAGATTACTTACTATATTAATAAGGGCTTTTTTTAATTAGTATAAGTATAGATTAATAAGATAATCGCTAATAGCTTTATAAAAGGCCTTTTAAAAAAATATAATTAATTTGTTTAGTAGCTAAAAATAAAAAAAGCGGCTAAATAAAACTTTAAAAGACTTTATATATAAAAAAGGCGTTATAAAAACAAAATAGCTAGTTATAATTAGTTAAGATTAAAAAACACTAAGGTAAGTATAATATATAAAAGAGAGGCTATATTATAAGGCTTTATATATATATACGCCTTATATATAGCTAAGGGGAGGTATTATAAATATAAGGAGTATATACGCTAAGGCCCTATACTTATTTTACTGCGAGAGCCCTAGGCGTAGCCCTAGCCCTTATTTGCAGGGGTTAGCTATATATATATAAGGGCACCCCTTCGCACACACATTCCTTCCTAGCTAGCTAGACACTATTATCATCTTCTAGAGCTCCCTCTTTTCTATAGAGTTACGCACACAAGGCACGAATACTACTCGCGCCGGGCAGCGCGTCACGTGCGGGCCGGACCTCGACTCGGCCGGCCGTCCAAGGGCCCCGGCAATCAATCCATGTCGGCTCAGCATCGAAGGCCCGGCATTGGGCACCGTCGTCACGTCACGTCGAGTCCCGCCTCCTCGCCGGCTCTGTAACGTGCTTTTACTGCTTTCATTATCCTCATCGCCGGCCGCTCGGTCCCTTGGGCGCGTCCCGCACCAGCAGCCTGACCTTGCCGTCGCCAATCTCCACGCCCTGGCTGAGAATGTCCACCTCGGCCGCGTCCTCGGCCGCTCCCTCGGCCGCTCCCGCGCCCCCGTCTCGCCCCAGCGACTTGTCCCAGCTGCGGGCGTCGATGCCCAGGATCCCGCCCATGCTGTTGCGGTCCCCCGGCACCGAGAACTCGCGGTACGCATATCGCCATTCGTTGAGGAAGCCGCGAATCGCCCTGCCCACCTTGTCCTTGCCGTTCTTGCTGTGGTGCCCCGTGCCCGTGATGGCATACACGGGCCTCGCTACCCTGCCATTCTCCATTAGCACCTTCTCCAGGTATTCCACCGCCTCTTCGGGGTGGAGGCCGTGGAGATCCACATATGTCTCCGACGCCTTGTTCATGCCGCCCTTGTTACGCTGCTCGTAGAGCTCGCGCGCCGCCTCGCGGTGCGCTTTCCGCATCAGGTCGTTTTCGCTCTGGCCTCGAAGGCTGAGCGCCTTGGCCGCTCTCGCATCGTTGCGGTTCCATGCCTGCGCCGCACTATTCTTCAAGTTAGTCCCTGGCCTTTCAGACAGGGTCGTGGATAGCTTGCCTCTGCAGGAACTTGTTTCGAAGCCCGCCGTGCTTGATGGCGTCTTGTCGGGCCTTGAGGTACGCCTTGTTCGCCAGCTCCCCCGTTTCTAGCCAGGGAATGTGTTTGGGACAGGGGATCGCCTGCGAGGCTGCACAGGCCTCGCCATTCCGGAGCGGGACGACGCCCCCGTTTTGTCCCGATCTTCGGGATTCGGGACGAGACGAGGAGCCGGGGGCTGGCGATGGCGTCCTCTTGACGATTTCCGCCAAGGAGCTCGGGGCAAGGTTCTCCTTGTGTCCGTGGCCGTGCCCCCCCCGCTTGCCGTGGTGCTTCTTGCCTTGCTTCGTCGAGGCCGAGCCCAAGCACGGAAACGCCTCGTTGTCGTCGAGCGCCGGGGCAGACGCAGTCACGTCCTTGACCTGGTGTCGGCTGCCCGGTCGTGACCGCAGGCGTGGGCTCTCCGTCCCATGCAGGTGACGCGGTCCCAGCGGCGGGGTGAAGCCCGCGGCGTTGGCTATGGCGTCTGCGGGGAAGACGCCCTTGAAACTGGGGGTTTCTGGCCGCAGGCAGGGAAAAGAGTTCATGTCCTGAAGCTGAAGGTTGCCCTGGATCTTGGCTGAGCTCTCGTCGAGCACAAGCTTGTTCACCAACTTGGAGGGGTCGTGGGAGAAGATGCAGGTATCGCCGGCAAGGCAGTTTCCCATGACCCAGTACCTGGCGGCGATTCAGTGGTTAGCTCAAGGCAGTCGAGAGGCGGCCGCATCGGCGCAGCATGCTCGCAGGCCCCCCACGAATGGCGGGAGAATCAAGGCCGACTTACTTGCAAAGGTGGCTGCTCAGATCGTGGCTGAAGCGACAGTCGGCGCGGAGACACTGGCCCGTCGACATGTAGAACTTGCAAATGACGCCCGTCTTTTGCTGGCAGGCCGGCGTCGATGGGCGTCCGTCGGCGGAAATGGACTTGCCCACCAAGACGCTCCGCGGCTCATCCATTGGCAGGGCCACAAGTCCCCCGTCCTGGGTCTGGCTCTCCATGATGGACGCAATGGTGGCGCTCAGATCGTAGCCATGCATGGCGAGCGCAGCCTCGATCTCCTCGTCGGTCCGGGTCGGTCCGAGTATGGAGCGTAGCATGTCGTAGGGGGACATGTCAGCCTGCAGCGAGGACACGGACGAGAACTCGGGGGCGGCAGCGTTGAGGCCGCTCGATGCGCCGACGGATGAAGAGACGCTGATGGCATCGTCGTTGACGAGCCATTCCACGTTCTCCGTCTGATACTCACCAATGATCTCGGTGGCGGGGGTCGAGTCGCTCGCAAATTCGTAGGCGTTGAGGTTCGGGCTGTGAGGTATGGCGGGCGTCGCTAGAGCCAGACGCGGGGAGGCTCGGGGAGAGGAAAAAGGCGAGGCCGTCGACGACATGGTCCGGTTAAAGGTCGAGGGAACAAAGCCAGGGGGCGCAAGGGGGCTCACGCCGAGGCGCGGGGATCCCGTCAGGGGCGTTGGGGAGCCGCGCCAGGACGCCGGGGACGGACGGCGGAGGATGGACTGCCGGATCGGGGGAGGCGAGGCCGAGGCGCCCCCGGCCTCGCGATACCTCCACATGGCGTCGAGGATGACATTGTCGAGAGAGGAGCCCGTCAGGTTGGTCTCCTTTTTGAGGAGCTCCTCGAGCCTGTCGGTCCTGTCTTCGTCCTCGAGAGTGGGGTCCTGCAGGATGGGCAGGCACAGCTCGTAATGCTCGTCCGACACCATTGTTCGGCCGGCTCGATGCGATTCGAGGCTAGAGGTAGGGAGCGGACAAGGTGACGTTTCCGTAAGGGTGTTCGGGGGTTCTTGCGGAGCAGAGGCGGACGCAGGTGGGCCGGTGGCTGGACGGCCAAACACGGCGACAGGGGAGTGCAGCAGGGTTGCCGAAGGCGCCTAGTCAGGCTTGGCACGACTTCTGTGCGCGCTCACGTCGAGTGCAGCGTAGATGGGGGAAAACGACGAGTTATTAGAGTGGGAGGGGCGGGCAGCTGGCAGACGGCGAGAGACATGGACGGGCGGGAGCTCGCATGACGCCACACAGCCCAGGCGGTCGAGAAGAGGCGACCTGTCGACTCGTCGCTGTCGACTGGGTGGCGGGTTGGCTTTGCGCCCACGTCGGCACCGACACAGGATTGGGCAGCGCTGGCACAAGAGTAGGTAGTTGTCGTCGGCGATTTGCAGCCACCAAAGAGCGGCGGGGCGCGTGTATTATGTGCACCCGCAGTCAAGGGCGAGAGCGAGGGAAGAGACAAAGGCGGTTTGGGGGGACAAAGAGACGATCAAGCGTTGTGGGACGACGAGAGTGAAAGGAGACAGGGGAGGGGAGGGAAGAAAGAGAGAGCCGTAGCGGAGGGAGACCAGACGGAGGTTGAGGGCGTAAAGCACCAATGAAGGCAAGCAAGCCAAGGGAGCCACGAGGCGCCGCCGGCAAGGCTGGTCGGTGTGCTGTTAGCGTGTACTTGCAGATTCAGGTGGGCTGTTAGTGCCATGGAGGTAGGTGCCTATCCGCGTAGGTACCTTACCTCCTTAGGTACCTAGATACCTATGTACTCGTACCTAGGCAGATGCCAGCAGTCAGCCGCTGCCCGATCGTCCCGGGGTGGAGTCGATCCCAGGTACTCGGGCAAAGTAAATGCCAACAACCACCACCAGAGACGGCCCTGCAGACGGCAGATGGGAGAGAGAGCACGAGGTCCAGTAGCCACTCAGCCCTGTTGCAAAGATGCCCAGACAAACATCCACCGAGAGCGAGCTTCTTCGACGTTTGCTTTAGCACCCAGAGTTTCTCGCGTACAGGGAAACAATGATGCCCATCTCATGGCCACGTTCTCACTCCTCACCACGACCGACGTCTGCGGCTGCTAGCAAGTACTTCGTACATACACCAAGCGCACTACCTACCTAGGTACTATCAAGCACCCCATCTGGTACCTAGTTACTGTACAATCGCCGCGCCTTGCATTCCATCCCTACAAGCAACGCCCCAGTCGCGAGGCACAGACAGGACCTGGATTCGGCCCTACATCTAGATCATGTAGACGAATCCCGTGGCTATTATTATATGTATGTATGTAGGTACATAGGTATGTATGTATCCATGCACCTGCAGGACAGCCCCAGCAAGCCAAGCACCATGGTCGGACGGAGCCTCGTCCGCTAGGCAGAGGTCCGCCCGGGCTTTGCTTGTGCAAGCCACGCTCCACTCGACAATACACTCTCGTCCCCCAACATCCCTCCCAAGCAGCATGGCCCGGCTTCTCCCTCGTCAGTCAATCTCGTTATCGTCGTCGCCCCCAAACCCAAAGCTGAACCCCGCGCCTCCTTGCTCCTCCTCTCGCCCCACGGCCGTGTCCCACTTGCGCTTCTTGACGCTCCCTTTGTCCGCCAAATCCAATGCCTTGTCCAAGGTTTCGGGGTATTTTTCTCCCAGTCTCTCGACAAAGAGCTTGTATGGATTCTCGACGGCGGTAGAAAACCCCGAAACCTGGTCTGGCTTATCGCGCAAAAAAGACAGCACTTCCGAGACGAGATTCAGGCTCGGCGACAGGGGCACAAAGTTCTGCGTCACGGCTATCCCGCTCTCCAAGTTGACCACCAGATGCCACCATCCGCTCGGTACGTGGACAATCTCTCCGGCTCGGCAGACGCCTTCCACACAGCCCGTCATCTGACGGGCCTCGTCGTGGAAGGTGAGCAGCCACTCGGCAATGCTCAGCGGGCTCGTCACCTCGCTGCTGTCCGGCGACACGTAGACCCCCGGCACCTGCGCTGCGGGAGGAAACATGATCCAGTACTTGGCACCTTGGATCACGGCGTTCCAGGCGCTGGTGCCGTTGGGGTCTTTGTGAAAGGTTGAGCCGCTTCGTTTGGGCCCGACTATCAGCCATCGGTGGGCCGGCCGCTCGCTCCCCAAAACCTCAAAGAGGTCGGGCCCGAAGCATTCCGGCCGCCAGTAGGCTGCCTTGGTGTCAGAGCCGACCTCGATGGCCATCTTTTCAGCAAACTTGCGGTCAAACAGGTACAGTGGGCTCTCGTCCCTGTTGTCGCCCATGTAGCTGCAGTATCGCGCCAGCGTCCAGTCAACCGCCTCGGCGCGGAACTCGACTTCGCCATATTCGCCGAGGAGGCTGTCGATGGACCACTTGGAGCAAATGGGCCAGTCGTGAATGCACTTGGTCAGGATAAAGGGCTCTTCGGTCCATCGCTCCGCAAACTGGTCGTAGGTGAGATTGTCGAACCGGCGCATCTGGTTCGCCTTGGGAATCTTGGCGACGTATGGCTCGAGGTTGATGTTGGTGCAGGCAAATGGCCGATGCAAGACGTCTGAATACACATTGCTGCAGTCGACGCGAGCCTCTCCATCCTTGGCCAAGGCCAAGACGGTGCGCCTCCACGAGCCAAGCCATCCAAGCGACTGGCTATGCTCCGTCGGCAACCTGTGGGGTGCCCGGTCAGTCACCCGGGACGATGAGTGTCACGATGGGCCAAGGAGGGCCCCCGAGTAGTTGTTTGCGGGAAACGGACAGCCCGGTCTAGAGAACCGCCGTGGACAAGTGACGGGCGTGATGGCTCAGCATTTTGGGTTTGCGTCGTGCTGGCAGGTCAGGCTGAGAACTCGTCTTGCCAATCAACTACTGAGGGCAGGACACTGAGTTCGCCCCGTGTCAAGACGCAGTGGATATGCGGCAGGGCGCAAAGCAAAGATACTTACCGGAGGAATACCGCCTTCCACAGATCCTCTAAATGGCAAAAGGCGTAGAGAAACTTGCACGTGGAGCCGAGGCGGAGGAGCTCACTGGGGTCGAAGAGCTCCAAGACGAGCACAAGCGTCTCATCTGGGAGAGCACTCCATGCGCCTACGCTAGCCCGGGCTTTGGGCCCCCTGGCCAGATAGCGATTCCCGAGGGGCTTTACTCGGAGAGGGTGCAAAGGGATCGACAGCGGACCGTTTTGATGGCAGCGTTCAGCGGGAGCAGCCTCTGCAGAGGGCATGGCGGCCTGGAGGGGTGGGTGATTACGAAGTAAAGAGGCGAAGTAAAGAGGGACGTGAAATTTTCTGCGTGAGATTTTCTGCGTCAGAGTTTGTCAAAGTTTGTGCGGGAGGAGTGGCTTTCGAGTGTGGGTTGTCGGTAGTTGCAAGGCACCTCGGGCGCTGACCAAGGCAAACGGCAGGAGCAAGCGGCAGGAGCAAGCAGCAGCAGAGCAAGCAGCAGGAGCAAGCGGCAAGGAGTAAGTGGCAGCAAAGTCGATGGGCACAGAAGGAGGGGAAACGGGAGGGGAAACGGGAGGGGAAAAAAGAAACGCAAATCCCTTTCGTCGCCTGGAGATACAAAAAAAGTAGGTGCTCCCCGTGCTCCCGAAACGCACCACTGTGGTTCGCTGGAGGCTACCCTAAAAGCGTGGGCCCGCCTGGGCGCTCGCCCCCGCTGATTGGCTGGGCCCCGGAGTGGGCAGGAGGGAAAAATTACAAGTCGGCCAGAGCCCCTCAACAAGTGATTTTTTTTCTTTCCCTCTTCTCCCTCCCTCAACTCTCGCCTCTGAGCAACATCACACCGCGACACTCGCCATCCTCCTCCTACCTTCTGCCGGCTCTCGAAATCCTCGAGGGCGTTTGAATCTAGTTTCTTTCTCTTCGGCCCCGGTCGCAGCCTTCCTCAGCGAAGCGCCTGCCTGTTTTTTTGTCGCCTCGACCCCGTCGCATCCCCGCATCTCCGACATCTCGTCTAGATCGAGCTTTGCTTGATCTAGATTTCCTGCCACCAGCGCAATCATGGCTACCGATAAGGGACTCGAGGACGTCCCCGAGGGTAAGTCGGCCTCTCTCCGCTCTTGGGCGCGCTCCGAGGTGTGCGAGAAATGGCTCTTCGCATCCTCTGCCCTCGACACAACTGGCGTCGCTCCCGGCCCCCCCCTGCCGAGCTCGCACCCTACGCCCACCGGACACTGACGACCTCGGCGTACAGGGCAGATCGAGTCCAACTATGACGAGACCATCGACTCGTTCGATGACATGAACCTCAAGTCGGAGCTGCTCCGTGGTGGTAAGTCCGAGCCGCCCCCATGTTCCTAGCGACGTCGCTGACGCCTGGCGCCCAGTCTACGCCTATGGTTTTGAGCGGCCCTCTGCCATCCAGCAGCGCGCCATCATGCCCGTCATCAAGGGTCACGACGTTATTGCCCAGGCCCAGTCTGGAACTGGAAAGACGGCCACATTTTCCGTTTCCGTTCTCCAAAAGATTGACCACGACGTCAAGCAGTGCCAGGCCTTGATCCTGGCACCCACCCGTGAGCTTGCTCAGCAGATCCAAAAGGTTGTTGTCGCTATTGGCGACTTTATGAAGATTGAGTGCCACGCCTGCATTGGTGGAACCAGCGTGCGCGACGACATGAAGGCCCTTCAGGACGGGCCACAGGTCGTCGTCGGCACTCCCGGCCGTGTCCACGATATGATCCAGCGCCGCTTCCTCAAGACTGATGCCATGAAGATGTTCGTCCTCGACGAAGCCGACGAGATGCTTTCTGTAAGACGCAGTCGGCCGCCTCGCTTGCGACGTGCTCGCGCTAACCCTCGGTTTTCCAGCGTGGCTTCACCGAGCAAATCTACGACATCTTCCAGCTTCTGCCTCAGAGCACGCAGGTTGTATTGCTGTCCGCCACCATGCCCCAGGACGTCCTCGAGGTCACCACCAAGTTCATGCGCGACCCCGTCCGCATCCTGGTCAAGAAGGACGAGCTTACCCTAGAAGGTATCAAGCAGTTCTACATTGCCGTGGAGAAGGAGGAGTGGAAGCTCGACACTCTGTCGGATTTGTACGAAACCGTCACCATCACGCAGGCCGTCATCTTCTGCAACACGCGCAGAAAGGTCGACTGGCTCACCGACAAGCTCACCGCCCGCGACTTCACCGTCTCTGCCATGCACGGCGACATGGACCAGACTCAACGTGACCTGATTATGAAAGAGTTCCGATCCGGCTCCTCGCGTGTTCTCATTGCCACCGATCTTCTGGCCCGTGGCATCGATGTTCAGCAGGTTTCCCTGGTCATCAACTACGACCTGCCCGCCAACCGTGAAAACTACATTCACCGCATCGGTCGTGGCGGCCGATTCGGCCGAAAGGGCGTTGCCATCAACTTTGTTGTGGCCGAGGATGTGCGCATGATGCGTGAGATTGAGCAGTTCTACAGCACCCAGATCGAGGAAATGCCCATGAACGTTGCCGACCTCATCTAAGATCAGGCCGACAGAGGCACATCATCGTCGACAGTTGTCCTTGCCGGGCTGCTTTGCCATTGGGTAGCCCACGCACGGCAGTTTTGGCATCTGACGGAGTGTTTGCGGCGATTTCCCTAGCAGCTGTTGATAGATTTGCGTTTCTAGAGGGACATCCGAGACTTTGCACGGATCCATGAACGGTCTCGCGGTGACTGGAGGGCAAAAACATCGAAGTGGCTGCGTGACGGAGGGTTGGGAGGCCCTTGACACCTACGTGGCTCAAGGTGTGGCGGGCTACCAAAAAGTAATGCAACGGACCTTGTCTTTTCACATCTCCTTTGTCGCCCCTGTTCCTGTATCTAGGAATCGCTTGTTAATGGCGATTTGTTCTTTTGTACTGTGCCGCGCGCCTCGTTCCAAAGCTACATGTGAGGGAGCCGAACGACGCATGGCAACTAACAGCTCACAGTTCGCTTGCTGGGTAGGAATGGTTTGGTCGTGCGCGTTATATTGGCTAAACGAAGATTTGAGTCTTCGGCACACGACAGCACTTTATGACATTGCAGATGACAGTGGTGAAATTGGACGAAAGAAAATAAATTAAGAGAGCGGCTGTTGAGCCAAAACCTCCACTCAGGGCCCTGCCCCAAGACCCTAAGCGTATCCAAAAACGCCATTGGTATAAGACGCCCCCGAGAGCAGATGGCGCCAAACGGTCAGCGCAGATCAATGCCAAGTTTTAGATCCCCCAAAGCAAGCCCATATCCTCCAAACTTCGCTCCGACCTCGGCAACCTCACCGGGCCTGACCAAACGTCGACACCGTGGGGGGCGGGCTCTTGACGGACGAGCCTACGTACGCCCCGGGAATGGGGACCGCATCGTACGTCGGCTCATGAGCCGCCTGAGGAGCCAGCTGTGCCGTGGCGTCGCTCGAGGGCGTCGCGTTTTGGGAAAAGGCCCCCTGGTTCGTCCGCGGGGTCGCCGAAGGGGCCTTGGTCGGCGGAGGCTGCAGCTTGAAGCCGGGCAGGGGCTTGGAGAACTGGGACTGGGGCTCGGCAACGCGGCCGCCGGGAGTGAATGGACTCGACTCATCAATGTCGGAGAGATTGCGGTAGGCGGCGGGCGGATGGCGAGGAGACATGGCGTAGTTGCTCAACGCAGGAGACTTGGGGCCGCCGAAGCCCGGAGTATTTGGGGCCGACTGAGAGCGGAGCTGGGCCAGGTAGAGGTCGGAGCGAGCACGGTCTCGCAGGTCCATGGACTTGAAAAGGCGGCGCTTGGTGTAGTAGCGGTAGAAGACGAAGCTGTAGAGGGCAATGGACACGACCTCGACGACGACCTCGATGATGATGCAAACGAGGGTCCAGTTCTGAAGGCGACAAACGAGCTGATAGTCGACCTTTTGGCCAAACACGTCGGACCGGGTGTTATCGACGCAGGCCCATCCCCACATGTCCTTGTTGTTGCTGTGGTCCTTGGCATGCTGGAAGAGTGCGGCGGTGACGACCCATAGGACCAGGCTCGTGATGAACTGAGGTCGGTCAGTACAGGCTCTCCGGTTCCCACTTGCAAGGGACAGACGGGCTCCCACTCACCCAGCCGACGGCAAACATCTGATAGTACGTGTTGACCTTTTCTGCGCGTCTGTGTCCGCCTCGACAGTAGGCGGCGAAGACAAAAATGCACACGAGCAGGGAAAAGCAAGCCATGGCGAGGGCAAGCTTCTGGGGCCAAGCCTTGGAGGCGGTGCCCGGTGCCCAGGACGGCATGCCGCTCTGACTGGGCAAGCTCTTTGTGGCATTGAAGATTGAGAAGGAGGCGGAAAGCATGGAGAGGATGATGAGGGAGCAGCTAAAGCCGACGCCGCGCAGAGCAAACTTGGCCATGCGGACGCGCGTCTTCATTTTCTGCGCAAGTCAGTTAGATGATGGTTCACGTCGCTCTACGAGACTTCTCCGCCATGACTTACAACATCCTTGACTTGCTCCTTTTCCGTTGACTGCTCACGCTTCTCCAGGATATCCTCCTCGCGAAAGGTGGGGCTGAGGGGGTTCGAAAGCTGCCTCGCCGGGGTGCCAGGCATCTTGATAGCGCTCTTGAGGGGAGACTTTGGAGTCGTGGGAACGGCGACGGATTCGCGCTTGGGCTCGTTGTTGATGTAGCCAAAGCCAATGTCGGCAGGCTGCGACTGAGGGACCTGCGACTTCTCGGGATCCGCAAATGGGGACCGCATGTTGACAGGAGAGTGTACAGAGGTGGCCTCTGCAAAGCGAGGAGTGCGGGGGACCTTGAGGGAGTCTGTGGAGGTGGAGGAAGCCGAGATGGAGCGGGCGGGAGTCAGGTTTAAGGCGGCAGGCCGCTTCTTCTCATCAGGGCCTGTGGGAGAGAGACGAGGGGAATTAGTGGACGTGAGCTTATTGGCGACTCGGCTCGACGGAAGATGACCAACCGTGGATGGCCATTGCGCGGCGTGTGAGATGGTATGACGAGTTGGAGGGAGCGGCTGAAGGAGACGAGAGCGATTCGTGTGCTCTGTGTAACAAAGTGTCAACAAGGACGCAGTATCAGGCTTGGAGACCAGCCGCAGCCAGGGCGCCGAAAAGAAGAGAAGAAGTTGAAACGAGTAGCAAGTGCGAGGAGAATGGAGAGACCAGCTGTCCAAGGAAGTGGAAGAGCGAAGCAGGGCCAGAGTCGAGACTCGAGGGACTAAGACGGGTTTTGAGGGCGGCAGCGGGTGCGAGCTCATTCGACAGCCCACAGGCGCCGAGGAGCAGGAGACGAGAGGTGGAGACAGGCAGGAGGAGGAGGACGATGCATGGGGGAGGGAAGCGGGAAGGATTCTGATAGGGCGGTGGCGGCATGCTGGTAGACGCCCGAGGGGACGGACGGGGATGCCAGTCGAGGAGAGACTGGGGGGGGGGGGGGTCACTTACAGTATGAAGAGACGGGATGTCGGTATGGCGATGGAACAAGAGGGCAGAATAGACGGAGGAGAATGTCGAGGTAGACGACGAGGCCGACGAGGAGCACATTAGAGGATGAGGAGGAGGTTGGCGGCGGCGGAAGAGCTGCTCGGATGGGCGGTCTGCTGATGACGCCGGGGGCTGGCCACCCACGGTAGGTGCTCCTCGGCAGCAGAAGCACACTGCTGTAAGCATGCATCGACTACATGCCTCTAGCAGGGCCTGTCAGTACATACATAGGTACTACCTAGGCACTGCCTTATCTGGCTGCCAGGGTACGAATACTTAGAGTCGGTCGTTGGCAGCAGCGCCGCCGCGGAAACCTCTCCGGGGCATTTGCAGGATCAACGAAGGTACTACCTACCTTGTCTACCTACCATACGAATAGTACTGTGCTGTGGTAGGTAGTACCACCTAGCATCTTACATACATAGGCAGGTACATACACACACTACGACAGGGGCGCAAACAAGAAATCTCTCGCCGCCCACCACACATTTATCAATCGAGAGCTTGGGAGAGCCGAGAGGTTGCATCGTCCCTCCCCCCCCGAACCGTGCGTGCAGAGGTGGGCTGGCGGGCGGGCGAATTAGAGCCCCGCGAAGCCCTACGGCACGGCGGCTAAAGATCCCCCCGGGGCGGCACAGCGCATCGAGGGCCAACCGCTGAGCTGTCGAGTGGCGAGCATCCGTGGCCCCCAGTGGTCCGCTCTTTGGTGGCCGGAAGACGTTGATTGGCGGTCCCAGGCTGCCTGGCATGCATGGCTGGTCCAGCAGCCATCGCCGGGGCCCCCACAAGGGTTATGGCGGCAACACGGGCGCTGGGATTCGCTGCCCGCTTACCTTGAGCGACGATATAAAAAAAGATTTCACTCTGGTGCAACCACACGTCTGCAGTTCACGCCATATATACAAGAAGGTGCCATGCCCATGCCGGCCGTCAGAATATGCCTCCGCCCTCGGCTGGCCCCTCATCCGACCGTTTCGTCGTCCTCACACGACAGCTTCAACCACCAACGGCCACCAACGGCCACCAACGGCCGCCAACTTTGCACATGTTCCATGGCAGCCCAACCTGCTGAGCTCGAGGCAGCTCTGCCACTTCCAGCACTCAAAAACCACCTCGCGGGGCCTGAGGCCATCCGCCGGCTGCATGTCCCCGGCCTCAGTTGCGCATCTACAGTGTCTGGCGCTCGACTTAACAACCTTATTTCCAACCTCGTCGTCACCTCCTGCATGGTGACGCTTGGGTGGAGAGCCCGTGATATTTTGGGACACGTTAGCTCACGGTCCGCTGGCGACTGCATGGTCCGATTGCTTGGTCCTGGGCCGAATTGTGCAGTCCCCGGCCCTCTCGGTCTAACCCCAAGCAAAAGACGTCGTCTGTCGCAGAAGCCACGCAACTCTCGCAACCTACCGTATGACGGACGACCCCGTTTCCTGGGGCACAAGACACCCATCCACACTTCGCACACTTGGACTAATGTCTCGCTTCCGGATGCCTCTTGTTCACCGTCCAGACTTGGCATTCAAGTTTAGCTTATTCCACGACCGTGTACATGATTCCATATCCATCCGCCAAGCACTGGAGCGTAGGCAGGCAGTCACCTTCCACTTCAGTAGTGCTTGCACCGTAAACCATGAACTTGACCACAAGCATATCCAAGCTCGTGATGCATCATCCAAACTTCTGTACCCGAGGCTCGTCCGCCCCGGAGGCTGCCCTCTGAGCGGGGCAGCTAGCCGAGCTTCAGCCGCCGAGGGGCAGCTCGGGCTTATCGACCTATCGCATCCAAAGTGGCTTAGCGCCGACTCGTCCTTGTGCCCAAGCCTCTATGACTGCACACGAGGAATTTTGACTGCTCCGAGGCGAAATATTCCAGACCAGATCCAGACTCCCTCGACGCCGCGCCGCGACACGGTTAGACATCCTTTCTCAGGGAATCTCGACCCTCCTTTGAGGCTCCCGTCTACGCCCAGTCTACCAAGGACGCATCCATCCCGACCCCTTGGCCGAGGCCCCTGACTGCCAGTCAACAGACAGCAAAACTCTTGCAGCCGAGTGCCCGTGCCCCGCCAAAACCCTCATCATGGCTGCCAACGGTGATGATCCCAAATACGACGACATCGAGTCCGAGTCCGAGTCCGGCGAGTCCTTTGACGGCCATGGAGATGCCGGCGACGGCTTCGAGGACAAGCCCCTCAAGTCGGCCCTGAAAAAGTCCAACCCTGCCATCCCAGACCAGTCTGTCCCGAGGCCCCCGCTGCCTCCGCAAACCGACCCCAAAGATCTCGACATCGCCAGCCTGTCTCCCCTCACTCCCGAGATTATCGCCCGCCAAGCGACTATCAACATCGGGACCATTGGCCATGTCGCCCACGGCAAGTCGACTGTCGTCAAGGCCATCTCCGGCGTCCAGACGGTTCGATTCAAGAACGAGCTGATCCGCAACATCACCATCAAGCTGGGCTACGCCAACGCCAAGATCTACAAGTGTGATAACGCCGACTGCCCGCGTCCGGGATGCTACCGGAGCTACAAGAGCGAGAAGGAGGTCGACCCACCTTGCGAACGGGATGGCTGCAGCGGCACCTACAGGCTCCTGCGACACGTCTCGTGAGTCTTGTCACCTTGCCAGCAACGGGCGGGACTGAGCTGATACAAACCCCTGTCTAGCTTCGTCGACTGCCCCGGCCACGACATTCTCATGAGCACCATGTTGTCGGGTGCCGCCGTCATGGACGCGGCGCTTCTGTTAATCGCCGGCAATGAGTCGTGCCCCCAGCCCCAGACCTCGGAGCATCTGGCTGCAATCGAAATCATGAAGCTAGACAAGATCATCATCCTGCAAAACAAGGTCGACCTCATGAGAGAGGAGGCCGCCCAGCAACATTACGAGTCCATTCTCAAGTTCATCCGAGGAACGGTCGCCGGCAAGTCCCCCGTCATCCCCATCTCGGCCCAGCTCAAGTTCAACATCGACGCCGTAAATGAGGCCATTGTCAACACCATCCCTGTGCCCCCCAGAGACTTCTCCATGGACCCTCATATGATTGTCATCCGATCTTTTGACGTCAACAAACCTGGTGCGGAGATTGATGAGCTCAAGGGCGGCGTTGCCGGTGGCAGTATTCTGCACGGCGTCATCAAGCTTGGCGACGAGATTGAGATTCGGCCCGGCATCGTGTCGCGAGACGAGACGGGTTCCCTGAAATGCACCCCCATCTTCAGCAGAGTCGTCTCGCTCAACTCGGAGGCAAACGACCTCAAATACGCCGTCCCCGGCGGACTGATTGGTGTCGGCACGCGAATCGACCCTACTCTGTGCCGAGCCGATCGTCTGGTCGGGTTCGTCTTGGGCCTGAGGGGAAGACTTCCTGAAATCTACAGCGAGATCGAGGTCAACTTCTACCTGCTGCGCCGCCTGCTCGGTGTGAGGACCGCGGACGGCAAGCAGGCCAAGGTCGCCAAGCTGGCCAAGAACGAGGTCATCATGGTCAACATTGGCTCGACCTCGACCGGCGCCAAGGTGGCCGCCATCAAGAACGATGCCGCCAAGCTCGTCCTGACCAGTCCCGCCTGCACAACCATTGGCGAGAAGGTTGCGCTGAGTCGACGCATCGAAAAGCACTGGCGACTCATCGGCTGGGCTACCATCGCAGCGTGAGTGTCTCCCCCTTTAGTTCCGCCATGGTCTGCTGACTTGTCCTTAGCGGTGTCACGCTGGAGCCAAGCACGTCTTGAACGGGCGAGGCGATTGTGTAGCGAATCTAAGGGCGCGTTCGCCGCAATGTTCGGCCACTTGACTAGCTCGATGGAAAGGCGACACTGATAAAAAGGAGGCCAAGCAATGGGGTGTGAAGGGCATGGCTGGCGCTACTTGGCGTCACTTTGAAACGAGCCTTTGGGGGAGCGGGTAGGTCCATTGGGGGGCGAGGAGGAGTCACATGGGATTTTGGGCAACCCTAGGACAAGGTGCGAGGACGCAGGCTGTGGACACGTCCGCCACTGGGTCATGAATTCCTCATCGGGGAGAACAGTCCCGCAAAAAGGGCACGCGCAATTGCAGCAATCGACTTGAATTTGGACGGTGCCGGTGAGGGGATTGTCTATTTCCGCACTTTGCGGGCGTGCTTGACGAGGTTTTCTATGACTCCTTCAAAGGCCTCGCGGTCGCCTATCTTTTCATCCGTCCGCTTCTGCCAGTACTCCAACAGCTCCTTGGCCGCGTCTTGCATCGACTCCAGCTTGGCGACGTGATCCTTGAGCTCGTCGGCCGTCATGCCGTTCAGAGCCTCGTCCGTAGTCGTGCAGAGGTAGCGCGCAGCGACCAAGTCCAGCTCTGGCTGCGGCGGTGCCCCCTTGCGGCCTTTGGGGCCTGCGGCCTTGCCCTGCGTGTCCAGCGATGTCGACGAGGCGTTGCCCTCGTCGTGCCGCAACCGCGACGCCGAGCGGAAGTCGCCCGATGTGCGGGGAGACGCGGTGGGGATGGTCAGCGAGGGCAGGATGAGCTTCTTCTGCTTCGATGCCGGAAGGATCTCGTCCAGGTCGACGGGGACGCCCAGCGAGACGAGAAACAGCCGGCGAGTGCGGGAGCGGATCCAGTCGGGGGGTGCAAGCGGAGGGGGGGCGACGAGCTGGGACCAGAGCGGCGCGGCACGGGGTGTCATGAAGATGGAGAAATCTTTGGGCAGCGGCGGCGGCGTGGGACAGTCGATTTCGTCTGGAGGGAAGAGCGCATCCAGGTACGGCTCTGTGCCAGAAATGACATCATCCGGGCCCAGGCCGTCAAAGTCGGGTATCGGCTGAGGGCTTGTCAGAAGGCTGCAGGGAGAGAGACTAGGGAGTCGGGCTCTTACGAATGGTAGTGAGGAGATCTGTGGGGGGGGAGCCGGCTGCGCCGCCGATGCCAAGGGGGTAGCCTGCTGGAACCCATCTTCAAAGTCGTCAAAGTCATCGTCCTGGGCGCCCTCTTCGAAATCGTCAAAGTCATCGCCAAAGTCGTCGGCGTCGAGCGTCACGTCCGGTTGGGCATCTGCGGCACGCGTGGCCTCTGCCTCTTGAGAGGGCGAGCCGGGCTCCGGGCCCGGCGCTTCTTGCACCAGCGTCATGGGGATCTCCGCGGCGGTGGAGGCGAGGGGCGTCGCGGCATCCTCGTCCGGGATGACGGCAATCTCGTCGGGCTGCGCATCCTGCTCGCGTTGCTCGTAGGCCTCGGTGCCGGGGACTTGGCCGTGCGATGGCTCGTTGCCGACCTTTTTGACTCTGGTCGTGGGTATGGGGGAGCCGGGGCGCGGGCTCGCGGGGCCCGACTGGGCGTCTGTGAACTGGTCGTCCTCGTCGGAAGATTCGGCTGTGCGCCTGCGTCAGCCTCTGAGCTACCGGACACGACGATGGACAGTGCGCGACGGACATAGCTGGCGCGCTCCTGGGTCGGCCACGTTGGTGTCCGGAGGAGGCTCAAGCCCCTCGGAGCCGGCCATTGTTTGCGACGGGAGCGGGCGAAGCTGCTATGGCTGCTGTGGCTATCCGGGACCGCATGTGCGGCGGGTGCCTCAGGGAAGCTCGTCGATGGATGGACAGCAGCTGTCTGAGCGGTATATGGGGGCTGGAGTGTCGGGATATTGTCCTCTAGGGCCGACTTAGGGGCGCCTCGGGGGCCAGTCGACAAAGGAGACGGCGCAGTAGCTTATCTGCCCCGGGTGCGGCGCGGATGCGGCGGAGCGCCCTCCCGGGCTGGATGGTCGGGGTTCGGCACCGTGGGATGAAAGGAGGACCAGTGTGGCAGCAAGTCGCTGGGAAGAGGCGCAGGCTCTATCTTGTGCAGCTCCCGATCTGGTTTGGGTGCGTCGTCGTCGTCGGCATTGAAGTTCCCGTCATCACGTGGGGCGCTGGGGCGGTGCCATTCAGGGTAGGTAGGTTTGTACTTGATATCCACCCACCTTGACTCACAGTGAGTCAGCAAAGGTGTCGACGACTTATAGTGGTTGTCGACACGCTATAAGTCGTCGACACTTTATAGTTGGAGCCACTGTACCTAACGTTTAAGGTGCTGCGATTTTATACCTATCCTACAAGCAATACAGAGGGGCCTTTCAAAGGTTATTAGTTGGCACACTGGCTTACAGGGGCTCACAGGGGAGCTGTCGGGTCATGACTTTTGAAGTGCTCCTCCGTACCCTGGTCGCACCTGATATCTAGTGCCTGCCGCAGGAGGGAGACGAACCTTTGACGCTCCTCGACTGGCTCTTGCGGTGTCCTCTCATCACGCAAGCCATTTCGCTTCAAGCAAGACCCCGTCTGTTTTTGCAGGCACGGTCCTTGCTATCCGTATCGAATTCAAAGACCCCCTGCCATAACTGTACATGCCGCCGTAGGAAGGGACGCCTCGTACTTGGCAGTTCTCCTTGCCATTGTCTACTGCTCTGCCTGCGAAGCCCACTACCACCCAGCAATGCTCGCCGTCGTCATCTCCTCCATCATGCTCCGTGTTGACTCGTTCGCCTCCTCATGCCTCTGCTCAACCCTCTGCTACTGGCTGCCCACGATGCTTGCCACCATTCCCATCAGCCTCTCGTACCCGGGCAGTCATCCAACACCCTCGCTGTTCCACCTCCCAACACGAGACATTGCACTTCTCATTCATTGCTCTTCCCTTCAATGCCATGCTGTCGCGGCCTCAGACCAGTCAGGGCCGATACTGGCAGTTCCTCAAGACTCGGGTCTCATCATCGGCCAAACGAATGCTGGCACTGTGCAAGGACCCTGGTCATGCCAGGCATCCAAGACTCAAAAGGTGGGTGTCCCCTCGCGCTGATGAGAAGAATTATTATCCGGAGAGGCCCAAAGCTTCCATGGCGGCAATACTGCTATCCTTCTGAGCGAAGACACCCACTCAGCCCTCGTGCTGACCAAAAAAAACCCACACTTCTTTCTGAATGGACGATGGCCTCAGGGCCCGGGTCAACGGGAATCGGTATGCCTCTCGTCACCCAAGGTGAGTTTCGGCGCCTATTGTCTTCATCGGCCAGTCATTTGCTAATATCTCACTCAGCCAACGGCCAACGAACCGATGCCGTCGTATCAAAGGTCATTCATCCACGGCTCAGCCACTCGGCATCACACTTGATCAACTTGGCACTCGCTCGCACGGAGCCAGTCGACCATCTGTCGGTTGCGATGGCTCAAATGACTGCAGTCGATGCCTGGCTGCCGCTGGGCACAGCGAAGGAGAACATGTCGACGGACATCCTCGTGAATTCAACCTCTTCCACATCAGCTCGCTTGAGCAAAGGCCCGTTGGCCATCTGACAAATGGCGGTTGCTCGACAAGCCGTTTTCACGACAGGGCTGCTGGGGTGCCATCTCGTCCTTGGCACGCTGGGTGGCTCGACAGGAGACCTGCGGAGGATGCTTTTCCACGCGCGTTGAGACGGAGGCGACAGCCTGAGGGATGGCATGGCTGAGGTTCGGCGAAGAAATGGACAAGGTGGCTGATGGGCGACTTGGGAAACCAGCACGTTGGGCGTCGATTTGGCGGGAGTTAAGGTCGGTGTCTTTGGCAGGGCTACTGGTGAGGGAAACAAATGGTGAGAGTGTTTGGTTGTATGGGCGAAAACATGCGGGCGAGTGTCTTTATATATTGCAGCCTTCGTTTTTGACTGTGACTCACAGTCACGAGAATGCAGCGGCGAAGTAAATTGTCTGGCGTTGTACACGCCACACACACTGCCACATTGCAGCCTTGTGGCGGCAAGCGCCAACAGAGTTGCGTTCATAGCCTATACTTAGTCGAGAAGGGTCAATAAGATCAATGACCTAGAATCCGTCTCGAGACACGAATTGGGATGCTCCGGCTTCGTTGGGTGGATAGGGCAACGCGACATCATGGCTGCGATCCAGCTGCATCTTGGCCGACATTTTTGTGGCGCTCTGCGCTCTGGGCCATTTTTGTGGCGCTCTCGCGTGTGGCGCCTCAGGGCAGGCAGTCACGCTGCAGGGCGATTGGCCGGAGCGCGGGAGCCAGTTGCGCAGCTCCACCGCCTCACGCTGGCGCATGGGGAGGCTGGAGAGCTACCGGCGCCTCGAAACCACCAACTCGAGGGGGTCAAAACAGCCAACCAACCCTTCTTCTCTCATTAGCTCTATCGATTCCCAGAGACTTCCCCTGCTTCGGGACTGACTGGCCCGCCGCCTACCTCGCCAACACCAACCAAGCGTCGAGCAGCCGTCTTCCCATTTGCTTTGCCATGGTGGCTTCGTGAGCAAACATTTTCTTCTAGCTTCCCAGCCAGCCTCGCGCGCCCATCAAGCACCGCCCGACGACCCGACCGACGCATTTCCCGTCGCCCCCGCCCGTCGCCCCCGCCATGTCCTTCAGCTTCGGCACCCCCAGCTCGTCGGGCGAGCAGCCCAGCGCAAACACGTCTACGGCCCCTGCTGCCGGCGGTCTCTTTGGCGCTACTGCTGCTGCTGGCACGCCCAAGTTCTCGTTTGGATCTTTGGGCGGCGCCTCCACTGCCAACAACGCCTCGACGCCTACGGCCCACTCGGGGTCTGCCTTTGCGCAGCAGAGCGGCGGTGACGCGCCAAAGCCAGCGTCCAGCGTCTTCGGCCCCCCCCCTTCGTCCAACGCTGCCTTTGGCACGAGCACCGCGACCCCCCCCCCGGCTGGGAGCATGTTTGGAGGCAACAGCTCGACTACGCCCTCTTCCGCCGGTGGTGTATTCGGCGCACCAAAGCCGTCGTCCACTCTCGCTGCCAGCACAGCCCCCGCAAGCGGCGGCATCTTGGGCAGCACTGGCGCTGCGGCCCCAACATCGGGTGGCGTGTTCGGAACCCCCAGCACCGCGGCGAACAAGCCAGCCTCGAGCGTCTTTGGCGGTGCCGGCGGTGCTTCCAATCCAGGAAGCGGCCTGTTTGCGGGCACCGCTGCTCCCAGTCAGGCAACGCCGACGACGTCGGGTGCGCCAGCTTCGGGCCTGTTCGCCAGCACGGGCAACTCGCTCTTTGCGAACAAGACTGAGGGCACGCCCGCCAGCCAAGCTGCAACCGTCGCTGCAACTCCTGCGAAGCCCCTGTTCTCGCTCGCATCAACCACGCCCGCGGGCGCACCGCCACTCGACTCGTCCAAGTCCGCCGCGGCCCCTGCTGCATCGCAGACAACGACGACTCCCGCGTCTGGACTCTTTAGTCTTGGGCAGGCCAGCAGCACTCCCGGCGGCGGATCGAGCCTGTTTGCCGCAAAGGCCCCAGCAAGCTCGGCCACATCCACCGCCGGAGGGCTGTTTGCCGCAAACAAGCCGACTGCTCCCGCTGCGGCGGGCACCACGACGCCCGCGCCCGCTGGAGGCCTCTTTGCCGGAGCCGCAGCCAGCAACACACCTGCCCCATCGACATCGAGTGCCACGACGGGTGCTTTGGGAGGGTTGTTCGGCAGCAGCAAGCCGGCTGCCTCTACCCCGACGACATCCGCAGCTCCCGCAGCATCGTCGACCGCCGGCGGCGTGTTTGGAAATTTGCAGTCCTCCACCAGTGCCGCCGCGGCCAAGCCTGCTTCGTCGCCCTTTGGCGCACCAGCCGCATCTGGCACCTCGCAGCCTGCATCGACGGGGGCCACAACAGCAGCCGCAGTGCCAACGACTGCAACGCCTGTGGCCGGCGGACTCTTCGCGGCTCAGCCCGCCGCGCAGAGCGCTGACAAGGTCACTTCGGCGGCCAAGTCCGCCACCCTGAACGGTACTCCGAGCGCACTCGGCGCCTCGACAAGCGGCCCGACCTCGCAGATACCCCGACTCAAGAACAAGACCATGGAGGATATTGTCACCCGTTGGGCTTCAGACCTCTCCAAGTACCAAAAGGAGTTTAAGGAGCAAGCCACCATCGTGTCGACCTGGGACAGGAGCCTCGTCGACAATGGAGAGAAGATTCAGAAGCTGTACCTCGACACCTTTGAGGCCGAGCGAGCCAGCCACGAGATTGAGCGGCAGCTGGTGGCGGTGGAGAGTCAGCAGGACGAGCTCGAGGCTTGGCTCGACCGGTACGAGTCGGAAGTGCAGGACATGTTTGTCAAACAAATCGGTCCCGGGGAGCAGCTCGCTGGGCCGGACCAAGAGCGCGAGCGGACGTACAAGTTGGCGGAGAAGCTGACGCAGCAGCTTGACGAGAAGTCGCGGGACCTGTCCAAGATGGTCAAGGAGATCAACGACATCTCGGGCACCCTGAGCAAGGGGGCCAAGGCCGAGGACCCGGTAAGAACACCCCGGCAGCCCTCGAGGGAATGCGTGCTAACATGCGAGACGCAGCTGAGCCAGATTGTACGCGTGCTGAACGGCCATCTCACGCAGCTGCAGTGGATCGATGCACACGCCGCGGCTCTTCAGGCCAAGGTGACGGCGGCGCAGAAGACGAGCGTGGCCATGAACAGCCACTACGCCGGGGCGGAGAACGATGCGGCAGAGAGCTTCTACCGATCGTACATGGGGCGGCGGTGAGCCATTAGTGCGCTTTGGAGATTGAGACTGGGCTGGCGTGACGGCGGCACTGGGGTACCTGAGCATGACGACGAGCACGACGAGGGACATTTGGAGGCTCGAGGTTGGACCTTTGGCCCTTGCAAGCTCGGTCCGATGCGTTTGAGTAGGTATGTATTGTACACTAGCTTAGACCCATCATATAAAAGACAGCCTCTGGATGATGAACCATAGATGTGCCATCTTGTTCCTTTAATTTGTTTGATGGGGGTGATTCAGGGCGTCGAGAAGCTTCAAGAAGCTTCTGCTGCATGTTTGCACAAGGTTCGCTGCTCCATTCTGGCCCGGACGAGGGGCGCACGCAAGGGGCTTGATTAGTTCTGTTCGCCGCCCTGGTCCTTGGTGATTTCGGCGCTGCAGTGACCGGGTCAGCAACGGCGTTCGAGATCGGGCAAGCAGAGTCTGACACAAGGGACCACGGGGGGGCAGGGCTTCGACGAACATGTGCTTGGACAGGCGATCAAGGTGCTGCTGCTGCTCGGCAAGCTTTTTCTTGAGCTCCAGGAGCTTCTCCTTCTCGCGCTGGCGGATGGCGTAGTCCTCGCTGGCCTTTTCGCGTCGCTGAAAGGCATCACTGCAAGGAAACGGCCAGTTAGCCAAATCGCCCGTCTCGATGACGTCTGTGGTTTCCCGGGAGGCGCACCCTTGGCCGCCCATCTTTGGGGGCGCGCCAGTGTCTCCCTCACCCATGGCTCGGGCAGTGGTGGAAAAAGTGGCTCGGAGGGGGCGGAGGGCGGCCGTCCTGGCGTAGGTTGTGCGGAGGAGCATGGCGGGCAGGCGAGGCGAACGGCGGACGGTGCTGTTTGTTTGTTCTCTTCGGGTTTGGGGGGGGGGGCGGAGGTTATGACGTGGTGAATGTGTGTGTGTGTGGTTTGGAGTTGGATGATGGGTGGTGGTGGTGGTGGTTCAAGCCAATGTCAGGCCATTGCGCAAAGCTCTCGTTGACCAATGGCGGGTACGAATAGGTATGTACTTTGGGCTTGGGCCGTCGTTTGCGGGGCGGGCGAGTCCAGCGCCTCTGGGGGGTTCCGAGAGGGCGCCTGTGCGCAAGGCTGTCTGTCGGTCATCGGCCGCTTGTTTCTGACTCGGGGATATTTCTCGTCTACGAGCCCACGTGTTGGGATGCACAGGTGGCCACAACAGCGACGTAGGGACGCACGAATGACACAGGGGCAGTTCGAGGCACCGCAGGTGGGAGGGAGTACGGCTTTGCTTACACGGGCTCGTTCGGACAGTCTGCTCGCATTCGCCTCGCCGCCTGCTGACCTGTAACGCGGGTTTCCCGTTTGCAAAAGATGGAGGGCCACGGGCACGTTGACGTAGAGCGAGTCGGAGAGTTGGGCCCGCAGTCATAAGCACGGATCATGGAACGACTGGCCCGACGAGTATCTACCCCCAAGGCAGGAGTCTGTTTTGCGCAACAAACGGGGGAAATGGCCGTCGTCTGTTTGTTGTTCAATGCATCGTCGCAGAGGCTTGGACAGAGACTTGGACACAGGGTTAGGTGTCGGTCGGGTACCTAGGCCAGGCGCCAGGCAGGTACTCAGGCCTCATCGGTACCCAACAATGACCTAGGAGTCAAATGTCCCAGGGCTGCTAACATTCGGGCCAGGTGGGGGTCGGGGAACGGGAACAAGAAGGGGGGGGAGAGAAGGGCGCGTCGCAGCACGATAGCGGCAGTACCAGCCATTCGCTCCCAGGCTCCCGAGAGTGCGGCGTCGCCCTACCTCACTGTCCCCTAGGTACCTATGTATGTACGTCGAGCGAGGTACTTCTGAGCTACATGCAACGAGCACAGCGTGTTGGGCGTCCCTCCGGCGCACACTGGGATCGCCTGTGACGAGAAGACCCGGGTAGGCGGTACTTGGGAGCCACCTCCACCCGTGGGTACCCGGCAGTCGTGTCGACATACGGCCACGACCTGCTCGCGGGACTGACACGTGAGCCGTGGAGGGTGACTCACCAAGTACCTCGCTATCGTGCATGTACCTAGGCCCGCACGACGCAGCGCGTCACCAGAGACAGAAACAGCCTGGAACCCCCCTCCCCTCCGGAAGAAAACCTGAACCCAAGAGGTACCGCGGCGGTACATTACGCTGGCGGCTGCATAAAAGTTCACCGCAGCCTGCTGCTTGTTCCGGCCTCCGTCCCGAGCCCCTTCTCACTCACCAATTTCCATCCACGCTTCCCTCCTTTCGCTTCATCAACCAAACACGAATTCCAACTCCCAACAAAACAACCACCTGCTGCCCGTCGCGCCCGCGCATCGTCGTCTCTTTTCCCCCTTCACGCCGACCGCCCTCTCTCTCTACCGCTCTTCGCACCGGCTTTTGCACGCCGCCTCATCCTCAACTGCTGCACTCGGTACGTGTTTTGCTTGCGTGTCCTGTTGTTGCGTTGCCTCGTCCCCCCCCTTTGCGCGCACCCCTCCCTCCCCCCCTCTGTCGTCATGGCCGCCTCCTCCTCCTCCCACTCGCCGCCCATGGAGAGGCCGCAGATGCGCGACGCCGCCGGCAGCATCGACTCCCGCACGCTGGGCCGTGGCGTTGCGCACGCACGCCTTGCTTTTGCCTTCGATTGGGGACTGCGGCTCCCTCGCCAGCCCTGTCGTCGTCGAAACCCCACCACGCCAACGACGACTCATCGTGAGCGGGGGGCCGACGGCGCCCGGACGGGGTCGCCGCATCGTCCGCCAAAGGAGAAAAAAAAACCTCTCATTTGCGCTGCTCGTTGTCACGGCAAGCGTTGTTTTTTACGCAAGCCCGTCGCTCGACTGGCGGCAGCTGCCAGAGCATTCGCCCGCCGGCCCGCCGCATCCCCTCTGCCGGGCTGTTTGGCTTGACTACCACCCACCATCATCCACTCGCCCATGTCTGCACCCGCCGCTACTTTTCCATCTTCGTCCCACTGCCCGCCAACGTCTCTGCCCACCGTTTGACTCGTGGCGCAACGCGTCCTCTCGCCCGACACCGCTGACACTTGTTTTTTCCGCCGCCGCAAAGTCTAGTCACCGCAAAAATGGGTCACGAAGATGCTGTCTACCTGGCTAAGCTCGCCGAGCAGGCCGAGCGGTACGAGGGTAAGTTCTCCCGCGTCTCTGCCTCGAGGCGAGGTTGCTAGTCTGGCGCTGACGTTGCTGCGCCTGCCCCAGAAATGGTCGAGAACATGAAGATTGTCGCCTCCGAGGACCGCGACCTCACTGTCGAGGAGCGCAACCTCCTTTCCGTCGCCTACAAGAACGTCATTGGCGCTCGCCGTGCCTCTTGGAGAATAGTCACTTCCATTGAGCAGAAGGAGGAGTCGAAGGGCAACTCGTCCCAGGTCACCCTTATCAAGGAGTACAGGCAGAAGATCGAGGCCGAGCTCGCCAAGATCTGCGATGATATCCTCGACGTCCTTGACAAGCACCTGATTCCCTCGGCCACGTCGGGCGAGTCCAAGGTCTTCTACCACAAGATGTGCGACCCAAGCCTACCCATAACCCGGCCCGCGCCTGGATGCGCCCTGATCGCCGGCTGACCCCACACGCAGGAAGGGTGACTACCACCGTTATCTCGCCGAGTTCGCCATCGGAGACCGTCGCAAGGACTCTGCCGACAAGTCTCTCGAGGCCTACAAGGCTGCCAGCGAGGTCGCCTCCACCGAGCTTCCTCCCACCCACCCCATCCGCCTGGGTCTCGCCCTCAACTTCTCCGTCTTCTACTACGAGATCCTCAACGCCCCCGACCAGGCTTGCCACCTCGCCAAGCAGGCTTTCGATGAGGCCATTGCTGGTACGTCGGGCCAACGCCTTGTCTGCATCGATTGCTGCTGACACGTCGCCGCAGAACTCGACACTCTGAGCGAGGAGAGCTACAAGGACTCGACCCTCATCATGCAGCTCCTGCGTGACAACTTGGTACGTGCCCGGCCCCTGATGACGACCTGCGACACACGTCTAACGGGTCGCAGACGCTCTGGACCTCATCCGAGGCGGAGACCACCGGAACCTCCGGCCAGGCCGACGCGCCCGCCAAGGAGGAGCCTGCTGGCGCCGCCGAACCCCCCGCTTCCGCCGAGGAGCCCAAGGCTGCCGAGTAAAATTGACAACGATTGGACGGCAGTATCAAGGCTTTGATGGTGCTGGTATGGGTGGGCCGGTGTCTACGGAGTGGACGGAAGACCTCGTTTACTTTTTTTGGTTGACAAAGAGCTTCGGCATCGTTAAGGTAAACGCGCGCATACGCAGTGGATGGAGGAGCTGACTCTGCCAACGGACCGGCACGGAGCCTAAAGGAGAGCATTTTGGAGGTTCTGCTTTTAGACTCTAATGCGCGATGGTCTGGACAAATTATAAAAGAAAAAATCACTAAATTTGCTTTCAATACACACCAAACATATCTTGCGCTTTTGGGAGGGCGGCACCCGCTGCGGGTGAGTGACATGCGGATGCAGGTCTGGGCGTCATTCGTGGCCCTCGAGTTGTGCACACATGAGTCGCCTGGTGCAAGGTGGGGAGCGCCTCTGTCCCGGACGGGATTGGCTGCGTGGCACTCGCGGCACGTTTACGAATCATGGTATGGTCTAAAGAGAGAGGCTTAGGCCTGTTTTGGCTTCATGTCGTCGGATTCTCAGACGCGTTGGGCTCTGCATCTTCTACGACGGCAAAGTGGACTCTCAACCACAGACTACAGTCCTGACAGCCCACCATGAGCAGCCCGTCGTCGGCGGCGTCCAGCAAGTCGGCCTCGTCAAACGAGTAACCACGTTCGTTGCCGCAGCGACACGAGCGGGACCAGCGCTGCCCGTCGTCGTCAAAGAGCAGGTCATCGAGGTCGACGTTTTCGACGCCCGTGTGAAAGTGGGCCGGGGCGGAGCCAGGGCGGGCGTGCGAGAGGCGGAGGGAGGCGTGGTAGGCGGCGCGGCGGGCGGGGGAGGAGAGGACGGCGAAGGCTTGCGCGATCTGGTCGACAGTGTAGACGGGGGTGTGGTTTTGACGCGAGGGCAAAGTGGAGGCGGAGGATGAAGTCCGGGAAGGATCGGACCTGGCCTTGTCTGGGTGGTTGCGCAGGAGAGCGCGGCGATAGGCGTGTTTTATGAGAGGCGAGGAGGCGTCCTTGTTGGAGAAGGCGAAGTTGTCGAGCATGGCGGGGCTGAGGCCGAGGATTTCATAGTGAGTGGCTGTTGGCGGTGGTGGGCGCTCCTCGGGGGAGAGGTGAGGAGCGGCCATGAGATTGTGCGGGCGGTTCGTGACGAGGGACGAGGGATGGTGAGTGGATGAGTTTGGGCCATGAGTATTCATTCGCACGAAGTCTAGGATAGTGGATGGATGGTGGACGGGTGTTGGTAGACTGGGCAGCATCACGTGACGACCACATATGCCTAGGAGGTGCCGGGCTACATTTACTTGGTACAGTTGGTGACTCGACGGCAAAGTCTGACAGGCCGACAAGGGGGTGAGCAGCAGAAATAATAGTTCACACAGCCCGTACGGAAGCTCTCCCACACCGCGGCATCTGTCGCGCAGTCTATTTCGGAAACTTGGTCCAGTTCCTCTTGCCGACCTGTTCGCCCGTGTCAGTGACGGAAAAGTCAATGTTGGACGAAGAGAGGGGAGAGGAGGGCTTACCCGCTTCCAGGCCTTGATGAGCCTGGGCATGTCCAGCATGGCTTTCCTCTTCTCCTCCATCCTAGGTTCCCCATGTCAGCAAACCTCGCCAGCCAGGGACAAGGGGCGCCTACCTTGCAATCATGTGCCTCTCGTGCTTGTGACCCTTGACCTTTTGCCCGACACCCGTGCCCTTGACCCTCAGGCCGTGCTCGACGCGGTGCGCCAGCCGGTACTCGGTGCCCTTTGTCGTCTGGGGCAGCAGCTCCTCGACGCCGTGCTCGCGCGCCATGCGCACGAGCTGGGCCTGCCGGCGCTGCGAGTAGACAGGGTCCTGCCAGTGGCCCGTCTTGTCGTTCCTGCAGAAGGAGAAGGGGTTCGGCCGCTGTTGCTGGTGCTCCGTCTTGCTGCTGGCGCCGGCATTGCGCAAAAGGGCGGGCGGCCAGCGGGCGAAGAAGCGCTGCAGCTGGGGCGGCAGCGATTGGGCCAGCTGGATCAGGCGGGACGGGTCTGAGGTGATCATTTTGGGGGGTTTCGGAGACGTGGTCGACGAGCGCTGCCACCGGCTCTGGGCGCGCGCTTCCGCTGGGGGCGGTGGAGAAACAAGGTCGCCGAGAAGTGGTGTTGGACGGCGGAATGGAAGGGCAGACCCGAGGTCGAGGCTGACGGGATTGAATGGCTTTCGCTTGAGTGCCGCGTCTTGATTGGTCGCGGCTGTCGGACCCACCACGAATTTCCACAGCCTCGTCCACCGCCTGACCACTCCAATCCAGTCCCCAGCCTTTTGCTTCCGCAGCAACCTCTCGCAACCCCGACCTCGCTCTCCCCACGTCCTGATGAACCGGCACGGTACCTTTTAGAAACACCACGACAATATGCCACTGGATATCGAGCAGATTCTCAAGGAACGAAAGGCAGCCGAGGCGGCGGCGGCCAAGCCTCGCTTCATCCCCAAGGCCGAGCGAGAGCGCCTCGCAGCTGAGCAGTCCAAGAAGGAGGAGAGCGAAAAGAAGCGCAAGGCCGCCGAGGAAGCGCGGCGACGCAAGGATGACGAGAGGAAGTGGCAAGATCGATCGCATGGGGCCCCGGCGTCCACAGGCGGCCCCTCTAGAGGCTCGGCGCCCGTTCCCACAGGGCCGCGGGCCATGAACCAGCAACAAGGCCGCGCCCGCGACGGAAGAGACGGCAAGAAGGGCGAAAAGGGCGTCGGCGATAAGCGGTCCGCGGAGGACATCGAGGCCGCCCTGCTGCGGTCGCGGTACCTGGGGCCCGAGGTGAACCAGCAGTCGAGCTTCTCGGCCAAGAAGAAGCGCATGCGGACGACGGAGAAGAAGTTCAACTTTGACTGGGACGCCGAGGACGACACGTCGCGGCACCACGACCCCTTGTACTCGGAGCAGAGCGTCAACCGCGGCTCCTCGCTCGCGGGCGTGGGCGGCGAGTACGACGACGAGGCAGAGCGGCGAGCGCGCAAGCGGGCTCGCATCATCGAGGACCGCGACCGCGAGCACGGGCGGGAACGGGCCCAGGGCATCATGGAGGACTTTTACCGGGCGCGGGAAAAGGCGCGCGAGAGGGCCGAGAAGACGGGCCTGGGGCGGCACTGGTCGGACAAGAAGCTCGAGGAGATGCGCGAGCGCGACTGGCGCATATTCAAGGAGGACTTTGGCATCGCCACAAAGGGCGGCAGCATCCCCAACCCGATGCGCGACTGGGGCGAGTCGGGCCTGCCGCACCGGCTGCTCGACATTGTGGACCGCGTCGGCTACAAGGAGCCGACGCCCATCCAGCGGGCCGCCATCCCCATTGCGCTGCAGTCGCGCGACCTGATTGGCGTGGCCGTGACGGGCTCGGGCAAGACGGCCGCCTTCCTGCTGCCGCTGCTCGTCTACATCTCGGAGCTGCCGCCGCTGACCGAGGCGACCAAGAACGACGGCCCGTACGGGCTGATCCTGGCGCCGACGCGCGAGCTGGTGCAGCAGATTGAGAGCGAGGCCATGAAGTTTGCCGTGCCGCTCGGCTTCCGCTGCGTCAGCATCGTCGGCGGGCACTCGCTCGAGGAGCAGGCCTTTTCGCTGCGCAACGGCGCCGAGATCATCGTGGCGACGCCGGGACGCCTGGTCGACTGCATCGAGCGGCGGCTGCTGGTGCTGGCGCAGTGCTGCTACGTCATCATGGACGAGGCCGACCGCATGATCGACCTGGGCTTCGAGGAGTCGGTCAACAAGATCCTCGACGCGCTGCCCGTGACCAACGAGAAGCCCGACACGGACGACGCCGAGAACGCGCAGCTCATGAAGAGCCACGTCTACCGCCAGACGATGATGTACACGGCCACGATGCCGCCCCTCGTCGAGCGCATCGCGAAGAAGTACCTGCGCCGCCCGGCCATTGCCACCATCGGCAACGCCGGCGAGGCCGTCGACACGGTCGAGCAGCGCGTCGAGTTCATCTCGGGCGAGGACCGCCGCAAGCGCCGCCTGCAGGAGATACTGTCGTCGAAGCAGTTCGCGCCGCCCATCATCGTCTTCGTCAACATCAAGCGCAACTGCGACGCCGTCGCCCGCGACATCAAGACCATGGGCTACTCGGCCGTGACGCTGCACGGCTCCAAGACGCAGGAGCAGCGCGAGGCCGCCCTCGGCTCCGTCCGCGCCGGCCACACCCAGGTGCTCGTCGCCACGGACCTGGCCGGCCGCGGCATCGACGTGCCCGACGTCTCCCTCGTCGTAAACTTCAACATGGCCACGAGCATCGAGAGCTACACGCACCGCGTCGGCCGCACCGGCCGCGCCGGCAAGAGCGGCGTCGCAGTCACCTTTCTCGGCGCCGAGGACTCGGACGTGCTCTACGACCTGCGCCAGATGCTCACAAAGAGCTCCATCTCAAAGGTGCCCGAGGAGCTGCGCCGCCACGAGTCTGCCCAGTCCAGGCCCGTCCGCGGCGGCGGCGGCGGCGGCGGCAAAAAGGACGAGGGGTCCGGCGGCGGCAGGGACGGCGGAGGGGGCAAGGGCGGATGGAAGCAGTAGGCGGCGACGGCTCGACCAGACAATGAACACGTCGAGGTGCGATGCTGTTTTGCATATTTAATCAACACGTCGTCTAGACGGGACCATGGTTTCGTCCACGACAAAAGGGGCTAGACAGGATTCGACGCCATCACCAGGTTGAAGAGCCCACGCAGAGGCGCGTGGTACCGCGTAGCAACAGAGATCCTTGTCCTCACCACTCTACTACATTCATTCATCGTGTTCCGTGCCCACACATCAACACAGCCTCGCTACTCGAGCTTCAGCTGCTCAAACTGCTTAATCGTCTCGAGGAAGCTGTGCTCCTCCTGCTTGGCGTCGGCAAGCCGCTGCCGGTCCGCCTCCTGCACCGCGGCCGACACCTTCTCCTTGTACCCGGCGTCGGCCAGGGTCTTCTCCTGCCTCTGCACCGTGGCCCGGGCCTTGTCGAGCCGCTTTTGCGCCTTGCCAATCTCGGCGTCCATGTCGACGCGGCCCTTGACATACACGAAGACGGCGGCGCTCGTCGACACCGGGTAGGCGACGCAGCCGGCTGGGCGAGCTGCGTCGGGCCCAATGACCTTGATGTCCCTGACGGCCTTGCCGCTCAGCGACTTGATTGACGCGACCTCGTCGTTGCAGTTCTTAAGCGCCGTCTCATTGTACGCTTGGATGATGACTGGGTTCAAGGTCAGCCAGGGGCCTTTGCATTCTCGCCCAAACCCGCGAGCAGCGGACCATGAGCGGCCTACTTACCATCGGCGTCAGTCTTGAGAGAATACTCGGCCATGAGAGACCGAGCAGCCTTTGTGCAGCCCAGCACGAGCTCGTACGTGGCCTCCGACTCTGGATCATCGAGAGCGGCGTTGTACTGGGGATACTTGGCCATCATGATGGACCTGGTACTGTCTTCTGGCCTCCGCGGCATCCGCTGCCACATTTCCTCGGTGATAAAGGGCATAAACGGGTGAATCATCGTCAGGGCTGCCTCCAGGGCTGTGTAGAGCGTCTGAACGGCCGAGTCGCGCTCCTCGTCGGTGCCGTCGCGGATGATGGACTTTGAGTTTTCAATGTAGACGTCGCAAAGCTCGGCGTACCAATACCGGTACACGATGATTGTCGACTTTGAGAACTCGCGCTCGGCCAGAGCCACGTTGATGTCCCTCGCAGCAGTATTCATCTTGTGGAGGATCCACCGCTCTGCCAGAGACTTCCCTCGCACGGCCCCGTTTTTCGATGGGGTGAAGCCCCGCGGAAGACTGCCCAAGACGTATTTGGTGGCTTGGAACTGCAACAGCGGTTAGGACCAAAGGACGAAAGAATACAGAGTGACGACCGGATGACTTACAATCTTGTTGCAGAACTTGCGGTAGCCATGAACCCTGTTGCCGTCAGAGCCAGTCGAGATGATAGCAGCGAGGCGACTTACACCTTGATTTCCAGGTTTATATCTCCTCCTCCGCCAGTGGTGGCGTTGATCATGGTGAAGCGCATGGCATCAGTACCGCACTGGGGGATCCCGTCCGGGAACGCAGTCTTCTGGAACTTGATCGCCTTCTGCACCTCGTTTGGGTGCAGGTTTCCCTGGTGCAGCTTCTCATGCAGGTCCTCCAGCTTGGTGCCAAAGATGACGTCCAAGGGGTCGATGACGTTGCCCAAGCTCTTGCTCATTTTCCGGCCCTCGGAGTCTCGGACGAGACTATGGCAGTAGACTTCCTTGAAAGGGATCTTTCCAGTCATCTTGAGGCCAACGGTAATCATGCGGGCGATCCAGAAGAAGAGAATGTCCCACCCCGTCTCGAGAATCGACGTGGGATATAGCGTCTCGAGATCGTGCGTCTTGTTGGGCCACCCAAGCGTGCTAAAGGGCCACAAGGCCGAGGAGAACCAGGCTGTGCTTTGGAGTCAGTATGAATCGTCGCAAAACCACAATGATTAGAGACTCACTGTCCAAAACGTCCTCGTCCTGCTCCAGTGTGAACTTCTTTCCGGGCAGAGCGGCCGTGGCCTTCTTTTTCGCCTCTTCCCGTGTTCGTCCTGCGAACCAGAGCTTGTCTTCGGAAATGTCGCCGGAACCGCCCTCCACCTTGGCAAAGTAGACCGGGCAGCGGTGACCCCACCATAGCTGTCTGCTGATGCACCAATCGTTGATATCCTCGAGCCAGCGGAAGTAGCTCCTCTCGGCAGCGTCCGGCTTGATCTTGATCTGACCATCTCGGACCACCTGCATGGCTGGCTCGGCCAACTCCTTCATCCGAACCCACCACTGAGGCTTCATGATGGGCTCAATGATATCCTTGGACTTGTCACACAGCGGGACAGTCATTGGATTGTCCTTTTTGTCCACGTACAGCCCCCTTTCCCTGAGTGCATCCTGGATGGCGTATCGGACGTCGAAGCGTTTCTGGCCCTTGTAGGGGCCGGCGTTGTCGTTCATGAGGCCATCATCGGTCAGAATATTGATAAACTCAAGCTTGTGCTTCTGCCCCAAGTTGAAATCGTTGGGGTCATGTGCTGGGGTGAGCTTCACAGCACCCGTGCCGAACTCCATGTCGACGTACTCATCCGCAACAATGGGCAGCTTGCGGCCCTCGATGAAGGGGTGAGTGGCGAATTTGCCCACTAGGTGCTTGTATCGTGCGTCGTTGGGGTGGACAGCGATACCTGTGTCGCCCAGCATGGTCTCGACACGGGTCGTGGCAACCTCTAGCTTCTCATCGGAGCCTTCAACGGGGTACTTGAAGTGAACAATGACACCAAACTCAACCTTTTTGTCGTAGCTGGGGACATCGAGGAGCGTGCGCCCCGGTAGTTCCTTGTTGACGACCTCGAGGTTGGAGAGCGCCGTGTTCAGCTTGGTGCACCAGTTGACAAGCCTATTCGCTCGGTAGATGATGCCCTCCTCGTGAAGCTGGACAAAGGTTTCGGCCACGGCCGCGGATAAGTTGGCGTCCATGGTAAAAGCTTGGGCCGTTAGTGATTACGAGTGGCTCGGATAGGAACGAGAACTCACCCTCTCGGCTCCAGTCAAAGGAACCGCCCATGCGCTTCAACACCTTGTTGATTCGCTTGTGATAGTCCTCCTTCCACTCCCAGACAGTTTCGACAAACTTTGTCCGGCCGAGGTCATGTCGCGTCTTCTGCTGCCGCCTCCAGAGCATGTTCTCGACGACGCTCTGCGTTGAAATCCCGGCGTGGTCGCAGCCGGGGACCCAGAGGGTCGTCTTGCCGTTCATCCTGCTCCATCTGATCATGACGTCTTGCAGCGAGTCGCCCAGAGCGTGGCCCATGTGGAGAGAACCGGTGACGTTGGGCGGTGGGTGGACAATGACGAAGCTTCCCTCGTCCTTGACCTTGCCATCGGCCGTGAACTCGGGCTTGAAAAAGCCCTCCTTTTCCCACCATTCGTACCACGCCGACTCGACGGCGATGGGATCGTAGGCTTTGAAGTTGGGGTCGTCAAAGGGGCGGATGCGCTTCTTCTCCCCGGCGGGCGTGTCCTCGACGTAGTCTGGAACAACCTCCTCCTCCTTCTTCTCCTTGACCTTCTTCTCCTTGACAGGATTAGCAGCGATCTGCGCCGCCCTCGACTTCTTCGCCTCGAGCTTGGCAGCTTTTTCAGCCTTTTTGCGCTCCTTTTCGACTATCGCGTCTCGGGTTAGCGATGACGAGCGCTGTGCCATAGGGATAGAGGTATAGCCACTCACGCTCCTTCTCCGTCTTCACCTTGGGAGGGCCGGCGGCCGGCGGAGCCACGCCAGCATCAGTACCAGAGTCGTGGGCCCCAGAGGCGCCAGTCCGGGTAGCATCTGCGAGCTCCTGCTTGGCAGCGGCTGGGATCGAGGGAGGCGCACCGGTGCTTTCCGCGAGACCCTCGCTCGCCCCAACTGCGCGGGTAACAAGGTCAGCAACACAATCAGGGGTCCCGAGGAGAGAGGTGAGTCCGAGTCCGTACTGGGATTGCCTCGCCCGCTGTTGGTGGCCATGGCGGCAAGTGTGGTGCTATTCCAGGGTCGTCTTGGGGAAACAGAGCGCACCCGAAGCGCTCGAACGGCGAGTCTCAACGTCGTGCCGTACGCTCGTAGCTGAAGCCCAGGGTTGAAGGGCTTCGGTCGCTGTGCTAGACGGCGAATTGGGGCTTATGCTGGTTGGCACAGATGACTCAACATTGGGTATCGGTGTTGGTCAATTGAGTCACGGCCTGCGATGCCGCCCGCGATACAAAAAAAAGGTGGGATATTGAGGGGGGAGGGGTCAGACGCCGTGGCGGTGCAGGGCCCTCGACTTCCTGAAGGAGAAGCTTCATCAGCCACAGGATAACGACCAGCCACAGCTCATGGTGACAACTTGAACCTCTTTTGATGATTACATGCACCATTCGATTCACACACTCGTTGACCGCTTTCTTGAGAGAGACGACAGCCGTTGAAAGCTTCTTGGCAATGTCACTTTGGATGTCTCGATGGTGCCTCCGCTGCCTGCCTCCCCGCCGACGCCCGTGGCCAAAGCCGATGAGCCAGTCGCGATGGCTTTCTTCCCGTCGCAGCGGCAGCCAGCAAACCCGCTTCTCCTACTTTTCAGCAGCTCAGAAGCAGGTATGATACTGCTTCTGCCCCCCATTGATACCGCAAGCTCACCCTTTCAAGGGCGACGATGCACAGCTGTTTGACGTCCTGAGCAGCAGCAAATTGCTGGCGAATCCCCGGGCCCACGACGCAGCTGTAGTTCTCGCAACGCCACACTATGCCAGGCATGTCTGCGACAGTGCTTTTGTGGGCAGAATCGCTCGACTGCTGTCGGGAGATGCCCATGTTGGCCAGTTCCATGTCTTGTGCGCCGTCGTTGATCATTTGACACCGGCCTCTGGAGAGTCGGAGGCTTCGCGAGGCATCTCCGTCCTGCGTGGCCATCTGCATGAAACCTTGCCCGAGCTCTGGCTCCGGCAGCCTCCCAGGTCCAAGGAAGACGCCGCGTCTGTATCCTCCCTCTTCTTCGACCTTGGTGGCTCCGGGCTCACACTCCCCCTGGCGCGAACAACCTTTCTGAACAGCCGGCCCTCTACTCTCATTACGTCACGGTTCGACATGACGCCGACGACTCCTCAGCTGGGCCACAAATCGGAGAAGTACTCACAGCGCATCAACATGAAGCTTGAAACACCAGTCAAATATGTAGCAGATCTGGGAATCTGGGCGCCTCTGTCGCCCGTCACTCACCCTCGCGCCGTGACGGAGAGTTTCGGCAACATCGTTCGACGTGTCGACGTCGACGGGAAATCAGAACCGGCCTCCATGGAGCTGGAGGCCGCCGTGGAAACCATGTTGAAGCACAGGTCTGCATCAGAGGCCCCTCCCGGGCCCGTAGGGGTTTGGGCCGTGGTTACGCCCAAGGGGACGGAGCCGCTGGTGTATGCGCCTGACCCGACCCCGATTCTACAGGGGGAGCCGCTGACTCGAAAAGCTGTCGAGGGAACCTCCGAGGACCTCGAGCAGTCGTTCTATGATGGGGCGCGCTTCTATCAGATCCGTAGGTTGACACTCCAGAGGCCCCGAAAGACAAGCACTAACCGTGGGCAGTAAGCGGCGGCGGCGGCTGGGGCTCCAAAAAGGGCTTGCTCTCCCTCGACCCGGAGCGGACTCACGTGGTCCATTCCGAGGAAGAGGCCATGACCCGCTTTGTTCAGACCATGGAGGGCTCCGGCTTTGCGCCCCCGGGATCGCAGATACAGTTCTTCACCGTGGCACAAGCGTCACCCCAGGACACGGCGTTCTCATTATCGGGCACCGTGTTCGGCGTTCCCAGTGGCGCAGAGGAAGGGGCCGACGTGGCCAAGGGGCCAGAGTCGGGCTATTTGGTCCAGGGCCACTTCGGCGCCTTATCGAACAAGGGCATCTTCATTGCCGGGCCAGCAGACGATGAAGCCCAGGAGCTGGACGAGTCCAAGATGGGCATCCCAGGCTCTCGAGTCTATGTCGACGCATTCGACGAGAATGGCGGCCTGGGGATTGTAGGGGCCGCTGGGCTGGCCGCCGACGCCCTTGCGACTGTCCTCATTCTGTAGTGGCTCTCCGTACTTGTGCGCGCTCCAGCGAAGGCGCCTGGTGGACAGTCACAGAATCAAGCGGCGCCCAAAAGTCCGAGCCACCATGAGCAGTCTTCCATTTTGGAAGACTTCTATTTATACAAGACAGATCAAGGAGACTGGAATTCCAAGAAAACATGTCGCCGCATCATCAACCACCTGCTGTGTGTCAACTTAGAAGCACCGCCGCCACCTAGGTTGTCAACCTGTCAGTGAATAGCAAAGCAGTTTTGGATCTTGGTTGATTCATTCCTCCTAATTGACTCCTTTGCTTCCTCTGCAGATTCTGTTTCGTGACCATCTCCCGTGAGCCTTGACCCTAGACTAATCGTGCACGCACCAAGCTGCGCCCGGCACAATGGTAGTGCTCGAGGAAGCCAAGGAATCTTGACCTGATGTTCATCAGACTCTTTCTTGGCAATGACCGAAGTGGTCTTGCTTACCGTGGTGTTCGACTTGCAATCGCCCAGACCCGAGGTTGAGTCACCTCCCGGCGTGTTCCGCCACGTTGACTCATGTATCGGCGTGAGAGAGAGGCCCCGGCGAACGATGTGGCGACAATCTGATATCCATGCCGGCGTGCAGAATCCCTGTGTATTTCCTCCATCAACTCTCCAAGCCCTGACAGCCCGTCGGTCCATTCCACATTCTTGGCGATGTACATGGAAAGCGCAGAAACGAGCCCTTACTCAATCATGTCGATATCATCGTTCCCAGCAGTCGGGGCATTGCCGTTGGCGGGCTCGTGCTCGGCCACGGGGGCGGGAGCGCCGCCGCTGCCAAAGTAGTCCTCCATTTCTGCATCAAGCTCCTCTTGCGTCTTCTTGGAACGGGGGTTGCCTCGGGCCCCGCGGTTGCTTTGTTCATCTTTAGCATAACCCTCCCGTCGGACTCCTGGGCGACGGCCGCCGCGGCGCTGGGGCATGGGGCTTCTGGAGCGGCTACCGCCGCCTGGGATATACCTATCAATACCTTTACGGGCCGCATCCTCCTCATCGACACGGCGACGAGGCGACAGGGAGCGCGACCTCCCACTCGGGGCGGAGATTCGGTCTGCCAGAGAGCGGCTGGGCATGACGGCTGTGTCGAAAGGGTTTCGCGATGAAGGACCGGGCAGGAGAGTCAGCCGAATGGGTTGTCCTAAACAACGGGTGAGCGGCATGCCACTGTGCGAGATCAACCCGAGGGTCATACCGTTGGCGTTTGCTCCATCAAACTGGCATACAGCCTCTTGTGCATCATCTCGATGCTCGTAGGTCACGTAGGCTGTACCATTGGAGCGCCCGGCGCGGTCGTACAGCAGCTGCAGACGCGAAACGGGACCGATTCTCGCAAACAATTCCTATGTTCCGAGTGAGCCAACTACTCGCAAGAGACCCAAACGGAGGAAGTATGCGTACGTCCAAATCTTCTTCGGTAAGATCGTAGTGGATGTTCTCGACTCGAAGCTTTGCTCCTCGAGGGTCACTGGGAGTGGACGCGAATTAGCAGGCAAATTCGTAGAAATTCGAGCGGTCACGGTTGCGTACCTGCGGATGGGAGACTCGCGGGGACGTCGGGGCGCGGTGTCTCGGCTGGGTTCTAGAGAACATGAGTAAGATGCGCTGGCTGATACGAAATAAGAACGGAGAGACTGACGATGTGCCTCGTATCGGTCGTGGAGCCACTCGCTGAGCACAGTTAGCAGGAAATACTCGGGTCGCTTCGGCAGCTGCAGGTGGGAGCTAGCTAACCTGTCGAGGTTTCGCGGTTCACTTCGCTGGAAAGTCTGTGGCGGGCAGAGTATAAATTGGTCAGCTACGGAGCTTGGGCTCGAGATCAATGTCAACCTGGGCCGTTGACACGCGTCAAGGGAACTCACCTTTCTCACGCCCTCACGAGGGTACTCCTGACGCTCGCGACGACGAGAATCGCCTCCACCGCGTCTGTTGCGGGAGCCATTGCCACGCTGCGAGAGAAGGCGAGGGGTCAGCTTCGAGTGCGGCGCGGCAGAGCTCTGGGATTGATGAACGTACGCTGTCGGCGATGATTTCGTCGAGACCACGGTCCATTTTGTTGGCCATGATGGGCGGGGAATATGACAGGCGCCTGACGGAGTGCTGGGTCAGCACAGATCGAGAGCCGAAGGAAGGAAGAGGGTTGCCCGCGCGTGGCGGCAGAGAGGGGGGCGGAGACGCGAGCTGCCCGATGTTTTGGGCGGTTTTGCTTTGATGATGAGGCTGAGACGGATAGCAACTCGGTGTGGGGAATTGTGGCCGGCCACTAAGCTTGCTAGCTGGCAGCTGGCAGAAATTTGGCGGGTCTGCGGGCACCTGCGAGGTACAGCAGTACCTGCAGCAGCACCTTACGTAAGGACCTAGGGCCGAGCTGCGAGTATGGAAGGAATGGAAGGCATCTCCACAATGCGGTGACAAGGAGACAGCGGTCTGGATTATACAGAATAAATAAAACGTTACCTAGCAAAGGCATAAAATATGAGAGACATAAGTAGATGCCATGCTTGATTCCTCTGAACGAGAAGAATCATTCACAATTGCTGCTTTGGGTAGGTCGCAGTACTCGCATCCTATAGTTGCCAACATGGAGTCAAACTTGGCAAGTCCATCTATTCTGTCACCATGATTCACGAAAGGCCATCTATCCTATTCCGCCTTGGACCAAGCTGCAGGCTTTGAGATAACTGTATTGATCCGCCTGCGTTTCGACATGGAGTCACAATTCCGTCAAGGGGGCTGCGTCGCCACCTGCGTCTGCAGTTGTTTCGGACTCTGCTCTACGCGAGCATTTATGCTGAGCTTCCAACGGTGGCTCAGAGGCCATTGCCCGCTGTTGGGAGCCAGGCGCGCCATTTCCGTGACCTCTACGAATAGTCACCTTGGAAGAATGGGCCCGGTCCAAGAGCGGTGCCTGTTGTTTGCAGAGCCTGTAGGGTGGCGGAGAATCGCTGAAGCGCCGAGCAAGTTGCTCCGGGTCCTCGACAAGTGCAGCCAGGGCACCGTCTGCTCCAAGAATACCGTCTCCTCGAAGCGTACCTTAAGCTAGGTATCTACCTAGACTGATTGCTCCCTGGTCCCCTTATCCTTCCCACACAGGTACCTAGGTATGTACTCTGTACTCGTTGGTCGGGTTTGACCATGATGTCAATCTTTAGTGGGACAGGCAGGGGTCAGCCTGTCAGGGCCATTTCGTTAGTATTCGTACATACATACGTACATACATACCTAGGTAGGTAGGTCGGTAGGTATGAATAGGTACCTGGTAGGTACATACCTGTACATACAGTAGGTAGATAGTATTTACCCGTTGAGGTTGGACCGAACTTTTTAGTGGAGCGTTTTGGAGCAGACACACAGAGTACAGCACTAACCTGAGACGTAACATGGTAAGGTGCTCTGTACTCATTATTTTGGACATTGAAATTCGGGGGACTTTCGTCGAGCAGTCAGTCGAGCGGCCGGACACGCAGGCGGGCGAGCAAATACATACATACTCGTAGGTTTTGTGGAATGTTGCCATTCACGACGGGCAAAGGAAGCGGCGGGAGCAGCAGGGCACGACGATATACTTGGGTCATGCCGTGAGCCGAATCTCTCAGAGAATGGGCGACTGCTCGAGAAATCTGGGAAGGGGCACATGTTCGTATTCATACTTTGGTGTCCAAGATGTTGCAGCGAGAGAGTCAACCGACAGTGGGGCTGACGAGAGTTGCGACGGCGCCACGTGACGGGACTTGCGGGCGAATCAGAAACCAGAAGCGCCATCTACCGTATTACGCTCGTATTTGCCCAGACATTAGCTGGCCTTCCCGCGCGCAACCTCCCTCGCCGACGACGAACCCGCCCGCCGCCCGCCCGCGTGAACCCCGACGACAGACGACAAGCAGGTCCTGTCCCGTCTCGTCTCTGCCTGTGCCGCTGCTTCGTCTGCAATTGGCCGCGCCGCCGGCGCTCCCCCCCTCGAAAAGGATCCCCGTCGCCCGTCGCCCGTCTGACTTCGCCTCTTGTCTTCTCGCGATCCGTCAGCACCCCCCTCGGCCGTCGAACCCAGGCCGCGCGGCCGTCGTTGATGATACCCATCGCCGCCGAACCAGTCCATGCCCCCGCCGCCGACCCCCGCCGCGTGACGACGGCAGCCGTCCCCATCGCCCCCCATGGCTCGACCCATGGGGTCAGTCCGCCTTAAGAAGGCGAACCCCTGCACGCTCGCCTTGGGCGCCGTTCTTTGCGTCTTCATCTTCGTCTTTCTCATCTCGCCCTCGAAACCCGCCGCTCCCGGCCGGCCCGCCTCCGTCACCGCCCAACATCACCTGTCACCTCCCACGCAGCCCTACAGGAAGTCCAAGTCGCGATCCGGAGACCATCTCGGTCCGCCGCCCGTCACGCGATACAACCTCAACCATGTCACCGTCACCCCGCGCCCGATTGAGAACCGCGAGCATATTCTCATCCTGTCGCCCATGGCACGCTTCTACCAAGAGTACTGGGACAACTTGCAGCGCCTGAGCTACCCCCACGAGCTCATCACGCTCGGCTTCATCTTGCCCAAGACCAAGGAGGGCAACGCCGCCACGGCGGCGCTGCAACAGCAGATTGAGCAGACGCAGAAGCGCGGCCCCGAGGCCAACCGCTTCAAGAGCATCATCATCCTGCGCCAGGACTTTGACCCGGCCCTGAGCTCGCAGGACGAGAGCGAGCGCCACAAAATGGCCAACCAAAAGGAACGGCGAGCCGTCATGGCAAAGGCCCGGAACTCGCTCCTCTTCACCACCCTCGGCCCGGCCACGTCGTGGGTGCTATGGCTCGACTCGGACATTGTGGAAAGCCCGCCGTCGCTCATCCAGGACCTGGCAAAGCACGACAAGCCCGTCATTGTTGCCAACTGCTTCCAGCGCTTCTTCAACCAGGAGACCAAAAAAAAGGACGAGCGCCCGTACGACTACAACAGCTGGCAGGACAGCGACATTGCTGCAAAATTGGGCGCCAAAATGGGGCCCGACGATATCCTGCTCGAGGGCTACGCCGAAATGGCTACGTACCGCACTCTAATGGCCCACATGAGCACCCCAGACGGCGACAAGGACCTGACGGTGCCGCTCGACGGCGTTGGCGGCACGGCTCTGATGGTCAAGGCGGACGTGCACCGCGATGGCGCCATGTTCCCTCCATTTGCCTTTTATCATCTCATTGAGACGGAAGGATTTGCCAAGATGGCCAAGCGACTAGGGTGGCAGCCGTACGGGCTTCCCAACTACAAGGTGAGTGGGAAACGCAGGGCCGGCGACCACAGCCGCGAGTTAACCGTGGTGAAATCACAGGTCTACCACTACAATGAGTGATTTGCAAGGCTGGTATGGTAGTACATGCGCACAGGGCAGAGGGAGAGGGCACGAGAAGCGGGAAGCATGTTACCTGTTCCGCTTCCAACGAGCCGCCGAGGTGGAAAGGGCTCGTTTTGCAGCGCACATCTCATGTATGCATACTTGACACGGATTTTCATCAACAAAACTCGGGAAGAGGCGGGAAGGGGGGGGGGGGGGGGATGCCAACAACAAAAGTAAAGGACTGGGAGTCTCATCTGTCGGGGCTCTGATGTACGGATATGGGGAAGCATGGCGGCAGCGACTTGTTCGCCCTCGGTCTCTCTCACGGCGATGCCACTGCAGCCCTATTTGCAGTGTGGGCTTGGCTGGCTGTGGTCAGACGTCTTGGTTTTCTCTCTCTTGATTTTTGTTTGAATTTGTCATGTTTCTTAGATACGCGGCACGCTGCGAGAGGGAGAGGAGAGGCATAGACGGGGGACACAACCTTGACTCGAGCCTTGTGCGCTCACGCCCCTGCGACGAGCACTCCTCGACGCGCGTCACTTGCGCGTGTGTGTGGCGTGTGCTTTGTTGCTGGTGGGTGACGGAGCTGCGCGGTGTGACGCCGTCATCAAGCAACACGAACAGACGGCCCGAGTGCCAAAAACGCCAGCGCCAAACATAGGGAGCGCCGACATGTGCGGTCGGCAAGACGCATCCAAAGGCAGAGGACAAAGCAGACGGAAACGAGGCGCACGTCACGGCCCGCGATAGCTCCCGCCCTCGTCGGCGCACCAGCACTCGACGAGGCGGGCGGAGCCGACGCGGTCGCCCTGGCGCAGCAGGGCGGCCACGTCGACGTTGAGCGGGCTGTCCGTCTCCGGACAGGCGAGCAGCATGCGGACGGCGCGGACGCACTCGAGCACGCTGTAGGCTGGCGTCCAGGCGTCCTTGAGCAGGTCGAGGCAGATGTCGCCGCCGCGGAGCGCCACGTTGGGGTGAACGACGGGCGTGGCGAACATGATGCGCGGCGGCTGCAGCGGGTAGGCGGGCGGGATGGAGATGGTCAGGAGCCAGCGGCCGGCTTTGGGGGCTCTCCGAGTCAGCTTGGAGGAGGAGGAGGAGGAGGAGGAGGAGGAGAGAAACGCACAGTCGTAGCCGCCGCCGATGCCGTGCCCGTTGATGACGGCCTGCCACTCGAGCAGATTGTCTTCGCCCACGGGCCCGAGGCGCTCGATGCCCTTTTCCGCCTCTTGCTCGGTGCGCCACACGTCGAGCTCGCGGATGAGCCTCTTGGTCGCCGTCTTGGTGCCCGACGACGCGGCCGACGACGCGGCCGACGACATGGTGGCGGTTTCGGCGTCCCCCCCCCCCGTTCAGGCCAGGCCCTCGTCTGCACTGCGCGTGGTGCGTGTGCTTTGCCGAGACAACTCACTCCCTCCTGTCCTCTGCGCGTCTGTCTCGTTCTCGAGAGCCGGATGGATGCCGCCCCCGCCCCCGCTTGGTTGGTTGCCTGGTGCTGTCGTGAGGTGCGTGTGACCTGGGGCCCGCCGAAAGGGGCCCGTTTAAGCGACGCTGGGGTGTGTTTGGGGACTCGCTTCGAGGAGGATGGAGATGCAAAGTCGGGGCGAGGCCTTGTTGGGCTGCGATGACGGCGGTTTGGGCCCCCAGGTTCTGATGGATGGGTGCAAGCAAGCCGAGGCAGCGGGTTACGTAAGAGCATTTCGCCTCGGCGGCACTTGGGCGGTCCCGCGGCCGGCCGTAGCGCTATTCGTGCCTACAGAAGACGGGGGGATTGCAATGTTGCTCGCGGACCCAGCCCTGGAGACTTACAACACTTCTATTAAGGATGTCACTTCACTTTTCAATGACGACGACGACGACGACGACAACAGCAACAACAACAACAAACGACTCGCCGGCGACCAAGTCTTCGCCCGTCACTTCTTCTTGCGCTTCCCTCCCGACGCCGACTTCTTCTTGGCCGGCGGCGACGGCTTCTTCCTCACGGACCCGCGCTCCGGCGTCACCTCGACCACAATGTCCATCTCCCTTGCCCTGGCCCGCGGCTCTCTGGCCCGCGCCCCGTTGCCGTCATCGCTCGTGCTCTCCCCGCTCGTCTCGCTCTCGTCCTCGCTCGGCTCATCGTCCAAACTCTGCCGCCGTGACCCCTGATATGACCCCTGCCGTGACCCGTGGCGGGCCCCGGACGCCGTAGAGCCTGCCGCCCCTCCCCGACGCGGATCGTACACGACCTCGGCCGGGCCAGACACATACCGCCTGGGGCCCGCCGGAGGTGCGCACGGGCCCGCCGTCTGGTACTGGAAGGGATCTAGGTGAGTGCGGCTTCCCGAAAAGGAGCCCTCGTTGGGCGAGCCCCGAGACGAATGAGCTCGTGTCGCAGAGTCGGAAACGTGCCTACTCGCAGGAGGCCAGGGCGGCAGGTAGTCGTGTTGATACGGCGACGAGCCTCGCTCCTCGTGAGCGCGACTGGGCACCCTCGATGACGTCCCAGATCGCTGCCGAGAGCGAGCTGTAGAAGGCGGCGGAAAGTATCCCATGGGAGGGTACACCTGCGGAGGGCCTTGGCCGTCCGGCAGATCGCCCGTCGAGACATGCCGAGGTGCCGAGCCTTGTCCAAGCGGGGGCTGATTGTGTGAAGTCGATGCCCTCTTGCGGGAGACGGGCTCCAAGTGTGACAGAGGGACTGCGATTCGCTGCTCCCTGGCCTTTTTCTTGCCGCGACTGCTTTCACTGCCGGAGCCCCGTTTCCTCCGCTCTTCCTCCTCTTGCATGCGCTCCCGCCTCCGCTCCAGAGCCGCCAGCTCCTCCTTGTTGAGCTTGACGTCGGCCTTGCCCTTGGCCCGGGCCCGGCTGATGCGTTGCAGTGCCGACTGAATCAAGGCCTCCTCTCTCTCTCTCATGGCCTGCGCAGCCGCGTCCTCGCCGGCCCTGTACTCGTCTAGCTCGCTGCAAGTGCTGGAACCATCGTCGTCGTCATCGTCGTCGTCGTCGTCATAATCCGAATCGCCATAACGCCTGCGGCGCGCCGTGCCGCTCATCCGATCACCCAAGTCTATGCCTGTGAAATGAAGAGAATCGCTAACAAAGCGCGTTGCGTTGCGCCTCGAAGACATGAGGCGAGTATCGGCGCCCTCGCCCCCGTCCGTGTCCAGCTCCTCGATCCTGGGGTCGTCGCCCCAGAAGCTCGAGGGGCCAGCATCCCCCTCGGTCCTCCTCCGCCCGCGCCTTGATGGTCTTCCCCATTGGGGCGCAAATTTGGGAGCTCGCGGCCGACCACCTAGACCGCCTCCCCGGAAAAAGCCTCATCAATCGGCTTGTCCATGAAGGAGGCGTGGCCGAGAATGGCCACGCCAGAAGCGCCGATGAGCCAGAGCAGGGTCGAGAATGGCGAAGCAATCAGACCCAGAGGCACGGCGACGATGAGAAGGCCGGTGTAGAGCTGCGACGAGGTGGCGCGAAAGGAGCCAATCTCGAGGTCGCGGCCCTGGAGGCGGCCGATGAGGAACATGCCAGCGACCACCAGGACAATGTCGAAGAGCAGCAGCCAATTGGTCAGCAGGGCGTAGATGCTGAGCATGGCGAAGACGACGGCATAGTTGCTGGAGAAGTAGCTGAGGTTGTAGTTGACGCGCGACTGCATCTCGCCAAAGTTTGCGGGCTTGGACAGACGCTTGAAGTCGCAGAACTCGGACACGGGCCGCAGGTTGGAGAAGCGGCCGGACAGAGGGCCGGCGCGGAGGCCCTGGAAGCGGTCGCCGAGGTTGAGGCGCGACGTCAGGGCGTCGAGGGGGATCTGGATGCGCGACATGATGGCGGTGCGCGGGTGTTTGCTGGTTGTCTGGTCGAGTCGGCTGGAGAGATTCGACGGCTTGGATCGAGGCGGGTGAGAAGCGAAGCGGCAAAGTCGAGGAGGCGGCCAGGTAGGTATTTAGGGGCAGAACACAAGATGCCACGTTTCCGTCGTCAGACTGGGTCTGGTGCGTTGCTCTTTTCTTTTTATGGTGCTTTGCGAAGCCGCGGCGGGGGGGAAAAGGGAGGGTGACGGGGCGAGGGAAGGAAGAAAAAAAAAAGACACGGTTGCTGACTGCAACTACGGGTTGCCTGGTGGATTGCCTGGTGGGATGAAGGCGAACTGGAGCGGATGGGCTACGGCGGTGGAGGTACCTCCATGGGTTACCGTGGCCCCGGCGACGGGGGGGGAGAGGAGGGGAGGAGGGAGGTCAGCTGACTCGGCGCCACCCACTGCGGCGACGCGACATGTCGCGTGCGTCCTGGACAGTGAAGGAGGAGGAAACGAAGAAGAGGGGGAGAGAGGGAGAAGAAGAGAGGGGGAACGGGACAATGGACAGACTTTTTAAACCGCGCCCTCGACCAACTACCTAGGTACCCAGGTGTGCCCATATATACCTACCTAGTACACACACCACACGGCATGTCTCACACTTCCAAAGACGCTCGCTCCCGCCTGCACGAAAGCCCCAAGCTCACATGATTGGATACCGCCTCGTGTCGACAGTCGTGGATCCAATCATTGTCTCGGGCACCAAGGGCCTCTCTTCTCAGACCGCCAACTGGGACCCAACTGGGACCCAACGCCATGCCATCTACGGATACCAGGTAGCCATTTACTCTACACGCCCTCTACGCGACCCTCGCCGACAACAACCTCATGCCGTGGCCACTCGCTCTCCAGTCGACGTCCGCCCTCTCTCTCTTCTCTCTCCTTCGCACACACCCAAGGCCACCTCTGTCCGACCAAAGGAAAAGCAAAGCAGGGGCGCAGCGCAGCTCCTCTTGGCTCAAGGTCTATTCAAAAACGCCATGCCTCGTCCGGGTCAGTCGCCGTCGTACCATGTACAAGGAATGGTGCAAAGCTGCAGAGGGTATAACAAGTCAACAACACCTGGCAGGAGAAAAAGAAAAGGGGGCTACACGTCGAAAAAGTAGTCCTCGTCCAGTCCCGCCCTGCTCGGCACCACCCCAGCCCCCGGCGGCGGGCCGTCAAAGGCAGAGTCCATCCTCACGTTGAGCAGCCGCATCTTGAGCCCGTACCCGCTCACCAGGTTGATGAGCTTGCTCGTCTCCGCCGTGATGGGCGCCTGGTTGAGCAGCAGCAGCAGCCCGTCCAGCCACTCCGACGCCAGGCTCTGGCTGACGGGCCACAGCGTCAGCATCGGGCACTCTTGCCTGCCCCCCGACTCGCCTCCCCCGTCCGCGTAGCGATAGATGGTGATCTTGGTCGTCGGCTTGGGCCCCCCGCCGCCACCCGCCGCCGCCTTGTGCGCCGTCATACCGCTCGCCGCGCTCTTGCTGTCGTCATTGGGGACCGACACGTTGGACACGACCGAGCTGATGGTGCCCAGGTCCACCCGCTCCGTCAGGCTGTCCAGCCCGGGGTCCTGCGCCATCGCCTCCTCAAAGTCGGCATAGTGTAGATGGCGGCGGTTGTGCGACAGCTTGGCGAACCGCCATCGCGTCGACGCCGGCCGCCGTTGGCTCGCACCCTCGCCGCCCTCTCGCTGCGGCGTCGGCTTGGTGAACCATGACCCTTGCAGCAGGCACCGCACCCTCTGTTCCTTGACAAACTGCAGCGCCTCCTGCTGCAGCACCTCCCGCACCTGGTGCAGGTGCTGGCCCCAAGTGTCCTCAAACGCAAGCTCCAGCAGCTCCATTTGCGCCTCGCGTAGCCGGTCAATGTCGTACTCGAGTATCTCGTCCTCCACCTCCAACAGATTCCTCGTCCGACTCGCCTGTCCCACAACCTGCGCCATCAAGATGCGCACCAGCTCCGCCACCTTGTCGAAATCGTCCTGCTCGGCCCCCGTCGCCTTCCATATGCGAAAGAAGCTCAGCAAGCCCGCCGTGTGCAGCCGCGACCACTGCAGCAGCAGCGGGCGAAAGAGCTCGTCCTGATCCTTGACCTCGGCGCCCTGGTAGCCCTTGATGTCCTCCAGGTCCGCCTTGTCAATCTCAAAGTGCTCGTACAGTATCGTCGTCACCGCCAGGCTGGCCCGAGCCACCGGGCAGCGCTCCAGCACGGGCCTCGAGGCCTGCTCAAGCAAAAGCTTCTGGAAGCCGTCGTCGTGCTTCCGGACGTACTCCGCGAGGTCCATCATGCCCAGACAGCCCGTCGCGTCAAACTCTTGCGCGGGGCTCTCAGTTTCGAAGCCCAGCCTCCTCCACTTCTCGGGATTGTGTTTCCGGCCGTCCTTTTTCCCAGTCTCCGTCTGCTCCTCCTTGGGCCCCCCGTTGACGCCGGGCCGGTCGGGCGCGCTCGCCAGGTGGATGCCTTTCAAGGCCCGCCTGTGATCCTGGCGTTCCAGATCCACCCTGACCTCGCGCCAGTTTCGTATCAGGACCTTGCTCAGGGACTGAAACTCGAGAATCGGGAGAGCCAAATCGTGCAGCGCAGAGCTCTGCATGAGCTTGTAGACGGTCTGGACGACGCCGAGGTCCTGCAGGCGCTTGACGAGCTTGGCCCACTCCTCGCTGGCGTTGGCGTCGGGCCTGGCGTTGGCGTCGGCGACGCTGGTGGAGACGGCGTCGCGTATCAGTGCGTTGATGAGCATGAGGGCATTGGCGCACAGGGCATGGTCGGCGCTCTGTAGCTGCTGTATGACGAGCTCAAAGAACTGTGGGTAGACGGCGACGGCGGGCTTGAGGGCGCGGAAGCCAAAGGTGCCGGGGGACGAGGAGAAGGCCTTTCCAATGGCAGCGTCCGACTCGGAGTGGCCGACGAGAGCGACGAGGATGGACATTGCGCCCCTCAGGATATTAACCAGAGGGTTCGTGACAATGAGCTCGACGACTCGCTCGACGAGGTCGGTGGCGGTGGGGCCCTCGAATATCTCCCAGCCCATGTCCACCTCGAGCAGGCGCGTCAGGCTCTGCAGCGCGTAGGCGAGGGTGTTGCCGCCCGAGCCCATGATGAGGCGGCGCAGGACGGCGAGGCCGCCGGCAGAGATGAAGACGTCGGCAAAGGCAGGGTCGTTGATGGACGTCTGCAGCTTGAAGACGGCCATTTTGCGGACGGCATCTTCGTCGCTGGACAGGCGCGACAGCAACGCCGGTATGTCGGCTTGGTCCATGGAGAGCGGCGTGGTCTGACGAGGGAGGGGGAGGGGGGAGCTATGAGGGTGATGGATGATGAGGGTTGCGAAAGCATTGCCGGCCGGCGTCACATCCGCCACCGCCGCCGCCACCGTCTATCTCGTCGTCGTCGTCGTCGTCGTCGTCGTCGTTGCCGTATCGTCGTTGCCGTAAGTGTCGTGCTGGTCAATGGCGGTCGTGGTGAGTCGTCAATGGAGGCCTACAGTGACAGGATGGGTTGATCAACCAGCCTCTGGTTGTCGCAACGTGGCCGAAACGCCCCCAAGCCAGCGGCGGACCCGGAGAGGAGGAATTAATCAGGTTTTCGGACGGGAGATTTGGCGACAATGGGCTCCACGGGGCGGCCTGACACGAGGCGTTGCCTGCGGGCTGGCTGGCACAGACATCCATGGAAGGTCGCAGCGCATGAGCCGCACGGTCGACCCCAGAATACTAAGCAAGCCCAGACAGGGGGAGGACGACGATGATTGGCTGCGCCGACAGAGGTGCAGCCACCGTGCTGTGCTGCTGTGGCTACAAGCCCCTGCCAGATGCCTACGGCACCTACTAAAAGTACTGTGTTTACCTACTACCGTATCCGCACGAGGTGATAACCTGCCCCTGACTCGAGACCGGCACCTGTACATACGTAGGTGGGTAAGGCCCCTGCAATCCCTAGGTAGGTGCCCTGTAGGTAGAATAAACTCCACTGTGGCTGCCCGCCGTGTCACTCACACTCTCCATATCAAATGCCCTGAATCTTATTGCCCCCTCTGGTCGTGCGCAAAGCGTTACAACTTACGACGTGGCAGCATGTCGCGGCCCCTCCCTTGCCAGCCTTGGCCCTCAGGCTGGCCGGCAAACGTGCCCGACAAGGAGGCAGTTGAAGCTCCAGCCTCGTGACGGGCTCTTTCAACACGTGCAGCATCGTCACCGGCCTTGCAGAGTTTTTCCAGTCCAAGATACAGCAAGCAGAGGAGGGCTGCTTGGACGAGCACATGACCCTCGACGAGATCATGGACCGTTGATGGATTCAAGTAGAAACAAGATCCGTTATCGTTCGATGACAGCTTCGGGGCATTCCGCCTTTTGTCAGCAGCGCGAGACCCCACTGACTAATCAGCCACGTCCGTGTGCACCAGCCTCATTGTGGCGCAAGGCTGCATCTTCAAGACCAAATCTCTCCCCGGCTCTTCATCCTCGCCGAGCAACGCCAACCCCGTTTCCTTCCTTCCTTCTCCCCTCCCCTCACCACCTCTCCGCCCACGCGCTCGTGCATCGTGCAAGCCGCGCTCACTGACCTCAATCCTTCAACATGGCCAATTTTCTTGCCTCCATCTTTGGCACCGAGCTCGACAAGGTCAACTGCTCCTTTTACTTTGTGAGTTCCCATCATCCCTCAAAAAAAGTCGCGTGCCACGCTTCCGCCTCTGTTCCGTTCCCGCTGACACGGCTCGCGCGCAACTCAAGAAAATCGGCGCCTGCCGCCATGGCGACCGCTGCTCGCGCAAGCACGTCAAGCCGTCGTACAGCCAGACCATCCTCATGCCCAACCTCTACCAGAACCCCTCGTTCGACCCCAAGAACCGCATGAACCCCTCGCAGCTGCAGAACCACTTCGACGCCTTCTACGAGGACATTTGGTGCGAGCTGTGCAAGTACGGCGAGCTCGAGGAGCTCGTCGTCTGCGACAACAACAATGACCGTGCGTTCTTCCCCCTTCCCCGTTGCCGAGAGTAGTTGACAGCCTCGACTGACCTCCCCCGCCTTTCCTCGCCCCAGATCTCATCGGCAACGTCTACGCCCGCTTCAAGTACGAAGAGTCGGCTCAGCAGGCCTGCGATGCACTCAACAGCAGGTGGTACGCCGGCCGCCCCATCTACTGCGAGCTTAGCCCCGTCACCGACTTCCGCGAGGCCTGCTGCCGCCTCAACTCGGGCGAGGGCTGCGTCCGCGGCGGCTTCTGCAACTTTATCCATCGCAAGGACCCCAGCGAGGAACTCGACCGCGACCTGACGCTTAGCACTAAGAAGTGGCTCAAGCTGCGTGGCCGCGACGAGAGGAGCGTCACCCGGTCCCCCACGCCCGAGCCGACCAGGCGGAGATGATAGGTGCCCACGACTGGCAGCGATCCTATGTGTGTGTGTGTGTGTGTGTGTGTAGCTGGCTCGGGAACGGCGCATTTACGATTGGGAAGTACTGCAGCTAAACGGCGTTTTTTAGGGATGGTTGTGTCGGGGCAAAAGAATGATTCGTGTCTCGACGGTTCTCGTCGTCTATTCTGTGGTTGAATCCAACTGCAAGTTTCACCGTCTTCTTCAGAGACGAGACACGAAGTAGCCGAGAAATGAGAAGATGACGGGGGCCTCTGCCCCTCTTCAAGTGCCCCGGTTGAATGAATATGTTACTTTCGTTGCCCAAAGTCCGTAGCACTCGCACATGTAGTATGCCGGTGATATCCGGCCCATATCCGGGCTTAAAACCCGCGCTGTGTCATCCTGACCATGCCGGCCTACCAAACATGTGTTCCCGGTTTGACATGTCAAAAGGGAACAGAGACGCAAAAGAAAACGCCGCTCCCCTTGGCTGTCATGACGGACTCGCGCATTTACAGGGCAGCCTTGTCCTGCTGCGGTAATTCTTTCCTCATCTCCTGCGTAAAATCAATCAACGGTCCATCGGGCGCCTTCCCCGTCGACGCGAGCGCGCTTTCCACCACGTCGGGATGTTGTTTCGCGGGCTCGTGCGGTGAGGGGGCTGCCACATCGTCACCGGCGCCAAAGTCTATGAGGCTTTCCTCGGCCCGGCCGTTTGACGTTGCGGCCGGTGCGGGGGCGGGGACCGGAGCGGGGGCCGGTGCGGGGGCCGAAGCTACGTCCAGGGCAGGAGCAGCGGCAGGGGCAACGGCAGGGGCAACGGCAGGGGCAACGGCAGGGGCAGCGGCAGGCTCAGGCTCAGGAGCGGGAGCTGGAGTGTGAGCTAGGCCGGGTTGCTGGGCCTCGGCCTCGGCCTCGGCCTCGGCCTTGCGCGGCGGTATGGCGTTGTCCTCGCCCAACATCTGGCCCTCGACGATGGGATAGATGGACAGTATTTGCTCCACCTGCATCTCGGGCGGTGCCGCCGGGTCTCTGCGTAAGAGTGTTAGGGACAAGGCCGATGCAAAAGTCGACGAAGACCTACACAGTTGCGTTGATGATCCACTCCAGGTCCTCTTGGCCCTCCTCGGGCCCGCCGGGACCTCCCTTGACTCTCCGGAACAGCCGCGGATGCCACTCGACATCTTCTTGGGCCCGGATGGCGGCCTCTTCCCGTTGCCGGTCTTCAATCTTGGTCTTCTCGTCCGTGGCCACCTCGTGGTTCCGCTCCTTGACGGCTCTGGCCGTCTTTTCCCACAGCCGTTGCGATTCGCGCTCGTCCTGCTCGTCAATGGGCCGGACCTGTGGCGGGCTGGGCTTCGACTTGTTTGCGTCGAAGAACATTTCCCTTTGACCCGTCTGCATGGGGTGAAGGGGCAGTTAGCGCCCCCGTCTCCGAGTTCTAGAGGGACCGGGGAGACTTGCCGCCACGTCCTTTATGAACATCTCTTCGCTCCACAGACCAGAGAGCTCGTACAGGACTTCGCCGGTGCTCTCTCTCTTGATGGCGCCGCCGATGGCGTTGTAGGTGCCTCCCACCCAGCCCTTGGTCTTGAAGTCGACGTCGGCCACCAAGTCGAGCTCGGGGCAGCGGACAAAGCTGTGGTCGCCGAGCTCATACTTCATCTTGCCAAAGAGGATGCCGCGGGCGTACATGTTTGGCTGCGTGATGATGCTGCGAGGGTCAGTCAGCAGGCGGTGGGGCCTGGACGGAGGGAGCAAAGGACGCCACCAACTATTGCTCTCCCTTGATCGGATCCTTGCCCCTGTTAAGCAGGCTCAGGAAGGCGATTCCCTCCATGAGACTGGCGGCCGAGTTGCCGAGAAACTTGCTGCGGGGCTTCAAGGTGCCATCGATGCGGATGTGGAAATTGGGGGCCATGTAGAAGTAGCTCGACTTGGGCGGGTGGTGAGAGGTTTGTTCGGACACGTAGTATGCTCGATTCTGGCCGTCGAGGTCCCAGTAGCAGGTGAAGATTTCGCCGAGGATGGGGTTGAGCGGTTTCTTGACGCCTCTGCAAAGGGGGGTTGTCAGTCTGGTTCTCGTCGCGTCCGGGGTAGACTGGAGAAAGGCCAGGGGGGTTCACGAACGAAGGGCGGATATGCCATCCAGTGAGGTAGAACTTGACGACGCAGAGGAAGCGCTCGACGGGGTCGTCGATGGCGGGGAGGTGGAGGAGCATCTCGGGATGGCACATGAAGCTGTGGCAAAGGTAGAGAGAGAAGGTGGTCAGCGCGGGAGAAGCGACAGGAGAGGACCGGGACGCACTTTGTTATTCTCTCGAGCATGCTCCTGGGCTCGAGGATGAAGGTGGGCAAGACGACGCGGCTCAGGTCGGCGCCGGGCCGTAGCTGGGAGATGATGTGGGAGAGGACTGCGAGAGGAGAGGTTTGCCTGTCAGCGGGTGGACAGGCGTCGACCCGGTCGCGTCATCAAGGCGCAAGGCTATAATGCGGAGCGGGAGGTGGAGAGGGGTGGAAGCTCACCGTTGCCCTGGTCAGGCTCCATGACTTGTGTGTCGTCATCGGTGTCGGCGGCGCGAGGCTCATCGGCCGAGGAGCGGTTGCTGCCTGCGGGAGGGGAGAACCAGCTGGTCAACATGGCGGCTTGTTGTAGTGCAAAGGTGAGAAACGAAGTCTGCGACAACGGACGAAGGGGGGGGGGGGAGGTAGACAGGAGTCAGTATGGAAGGGCGTCGTCGGTGGCGACGGCGGACATTTCTGGCATGCGAGGCCTGTCGCTTGAGCAGGCCGTGGAGGTGACTCTGGAGGGCTCGCTCCGAGAGCCAGGGCAAGGGAAAGGGGCGAGGGCGGACGTGCTGGGGGCGCGGGGAGGCGAGGGATGGGAGGAGGGAGGAGGGAGGAGAGGATGGTGGGTGGTGATGGTGGGTGTTGGTGTTGATGGTCATGGTGGGGGTTGGCTTGTTCGTGGAGCAGCGAACCCACCGGTAGTCGAGGCCCTGCGGCGGCCAGGCACCGAGACGAGCCCGCTAAGAACCATGGCCGGCCACTTTCTCGGAGGCGAGAGGAAGTTGCAAGAAGATGGAAAATAAAGCAATAAAATGAAAGGGGATTGTCGTCAGGTTCGTGTGAGTGTGCGCGGTTCGAGACAAGCCACCTGCAGCGTCGTTTGCTATGGCGAGGGAGAGGAGAGAGAAGCTGCTCTCTGTTTGCTGTGGCGAGAGATGATGACGGCGGGGGTCTTATGTCCATCCAACTGCCAGCAGAAAAGGATACGAAAACTCACGGGCCATCTATTGCCCCTCCTTCAGATTTCTTTTCTTTTTCACGTCTTATTAATTGCTGGCATCCGCTCGTCATGCGTCGCGCCCCTCGTCGGGCTCCCTTGTGCGGGGGGCCTCCAGCGACGGTGACGAAATGCCGGCCGCAACCTTGTTGTGCCTCTGCTCTCTACCGGAGCGCTGCGAGGCACGACGGCGCTGCCCTGCTTGCACCAACCCGCTCGTTGCAGCACCTGCCCACTTCATTCAAAGGGAGGTGGCTATCGACGGCACTGGCAAGATCAAGATTCAATCCCCGACTCTGACTAAGCCTCGTCCCGGTGCCTACCTAAACGGGCACCTCTCCGCCCGTCACCTTCCAAACTCGAAACTCGCGTCCTCGTCTTCCTCTCGTCGTCCGAGGCGCTGCATCTTTGCCGCCGCCCTACTCGCTGCTCCTGACCAACATGACATACTGTCCGTCTACCTCGGACATGCCAGACACCTTGATCCGATTCTCCGACGGCGCGAGCTTCTGCTTGGCCACTACCTGAAACTGCTCCGTGGCATCTGGGTTTAAGCGCCGTCTTGCCACGACGAGCTGCTTGGCCGTGCCTCCTGGAGCTCTGCTCGCCAGCATGGCTTGATTGTCTGTTTTTTGTCAGACTCTTGCAGCCACCATCCCTCGATGCTTACTCACACGGAAACTTGATGACGGCCTGAAGCTTGTTGTCGCCGGGGCTGGTCGAGTTGACAACCCACGCGAATGAGTCTGAAGCTCGCATGTCAGCCGCGCTCAGGCACGAGGCTGTCCGTGGCAACGCCCATACTCAGCGGCACCGTCTTTTCCGGCAGCAAGGCCTTGTCCACCCCGTTTACAATATCCACATTCAGCGGGAAAGACTGTGTCGTCTGGATTCGGAAGCGCAGCCCGTCTACGAACTCGGCCTCGTTGAACCTGTCGCCCCCGGTGGCATTGACGGTCCGAGTGGCACCTTGGCCGTACTGCACAAAGATGTTTGCCGTGTCTTCCGACTTGCGGCCCAGGAGCATATACTCTCCGTCGAGTGACGTCATCCTGATGATGCGCGTCTTGTTCTCCGATCTGCCCTGCCCTGTCAGCGTAATCCGTACAGGTGCGTCTTCTGGCTTACACGTGTACGTTTCTCTGACGTTCCGACACAAGCCACGACTTGCCGTCGGCGGTGAGCGTTCCGACATAGGTATTGGATACGTCTATGCCTTGCTCCTTGAGAGCAGATGGATCGTAGGGCAGTTCGATTTTGGCGATGAGGTCTTGGGCTGTCTCGTTGAATTTGACTATCCAGCTGTATTTGGAGAGGCTGACGAAGCCCTCGCCCGAGCTTCCGGCGACGAAGTTTCCCGGGAGCGGCGACGTGTTGTTGGTCACAACCAGCGTGCGGTTGGTCGGCGAGAAGAGATCGAGCGCAAGCCCGTCGACGAAGTCCCGATCGGTGCGTTGCATCTGACCCTGTCAGCGGGCCTGGTGAAGACACGGCATGCAAGGCTGCAAGTATCGGCGAACCTGCCCGGCAACTGGTACAACGTCCCCGAAGCTTGCTAGAGCATCCTCGCCGGCGGCGGTACGGGGGGGCCCGAGCAGGCAAAGCAAGGCACAAAGTGCCGAGTGCCCTTGAACGGTAGTGCGCATGAGCATGGTGGATGCGGGAGGGACGAGGCGCTGGAGGAGGGAGAGTGACTCGGTATATGCTCTATACACGTAGGTAGGGGTTCGGCTTCATGATGGGCGGCGTGCTTGCCCGTGGCATGCGATTTATGCCGGGAGCTCCTTTAAGAGCTGCCGTCGGGCGTGAAGGGACTGGAGGCTCGGGCCTCGTGATGCTCGAGCAGGGCCGGAGCCAAGTCGCTGAAACGACACAGCTCTCTGGCCGGTCGCAAGTGGTTGTCGGGGGACAGAGTGGCTGAGTGCAAGGCGAGTCCATGGCTAAGAATAGCGTCTTTATTGACTGCGCTTGGTCGCCGTCTATGCATCAGGATATACTGGGTGAACAGGGTATGGAGTATGCCTTGGGGGTTTTCAGCACCACTTTGCAATTTGACGCCGTGAAACGCGCTTTACGGATAGAGCGGCACAAAAGGCCGGTTCGCGCGGCGCTTGAAACGAACCCCCCTCCCCCCACCCGGATCACGCACCAGCCGCTGGCAAGGGTTATTTTCGAGGTTTGGTTCATCTCGTGATATCGGTCTGTTTCACCATGTCTCCATTCGATGCCTGTCGGAAGACATTTAAAGTCGACTGCCGGCATCTGGCGATATACTCCAGGGTAGGTGGCCGAGAGGGTGCAGGTTTGGATTTGGCAAATGTGGTCTTCTGGGCGTTTTTGTACCACCTTGTTGGTGAGCTGAGTGGTTTGCGCCTGAGTCCTGTCCTCGCCGACTCCCCCACTGATCTTGACGCTCGCCGTCGCCCCGGAGACGCCTGGGACTCCCCAGGAATATTCAACGCCTACTTCCGCATTGACGTTCCATTTAAAGGTGTAGCCTGTGGTGATTGATGTAGAATTCTCAACCCATATATCACCGGCGCTTAGCTGTGTGTCCTCGTAGGGTTCAAAAGTCGACGGGCGAGCCGATACTCTTGTCAGACTGGAAGAAATCATGCAGGAAAAAACTTGGCAACCGCAGACAGGGCTGACATGGACATATGGCAGCGGCTGAGATTGGTATGCCTCGATGTGAGATGGCGCCCCGGGTTCGACATAGCGCAGTATCCTGTCAGCTATTTGTGCATGAAAGGCTTTGATCCGACGCCGTATACTGTCCGTGTCAAGGCACAGAGCACCGACGAAAAGAAGGGGGAGGACGAGAACCATGCCGGTTTATCTCGTCGAAGGATGTGCGGTGAAGAACAAGGGCCAATAAGAGATTCGATTTCTAGATGTGTTTGTTATAGTCGTTGGAAAGAACGGTAGTGTGGCTGTGATGAATTTACATATGCATCAAGAACTGCAACGTAACTAGGCAGTGGATGCCCTCTGCAACCAGGGCCGACGGGACCCCGTACATGTGCTTGAAAGTGCTCACTTCCCCGGATCATGGGCCCTCGTAATTCCCTCGGCTAGCATCTCCACCACGTGGTGTCTTTCCTATCCAAGAACTTCCAGCATACCTTTGGATAGCCCGGATCCTAGGCCGTTATTAAAGACGGCACGTGGGACAATCGCGATCCGGGGTAGGAGGGAGTAAAGTGCGGGGGCGGGGCCCGGCCGGCGACCGGTAGGGCCTATATGCCTGGCCAGCTGCAAGCGCCGATAACGGCGTAGACCGAGCATGGCGCACTTACACCATGTCCCGATGCCATGGTCCGTCATGCTAAGCCTGCCAGCAACCAGCAGGCACTACTTGTATAGACAGTAGAGGTGAATATCGCCTAGGTATAAAACCCTCGTCCAAACAGACCCATGACTCCTACGTACCCTCCCAGCCTTGCCTGCTACTCCTCCATCTCGCCTCGGCCGGGCTCACTATGCGTCTGTCCAGCACCATCGCCGCGTTGGTTGCTCTCTTCGCCTCAGCAGCAGCAGCCGCCACGAACCTGCCCTGGAACGGCAACGAATGCTCGAATTTCGACTAGAACTGTTTGATTCAAATAGCTCCCTTAAGGGACTTGCCAGTGGTCTGCCGGATCCCGTGACCCGGCCTGACTTACACGCATCTTCAAGCTAGACAGACACCATGAGAACGTGCACTTCAGCCCGTCACCACCGAGCGACAGAAACAAGGCTCAGACGACGGGCCACCGATGAGACACGGGGGAATTTGTACTCTTTGGCCGTTTCATCAGGCCCATTGTGGCTACCGTCGATCCCTCGCTAGCCATGCCATGCCATGCCGTACCGTGCCGTGCCGCGCCGTGCCATCCATCCATCGTGCCATCCATCCATCCATCCATCCATCCATCCCTCCATCCATCCATTCATCCGTCCGTCCGTCCCATCTCGTCCGGCCACGCCCTTCGCCGCAAGATTGCCCCTCCTCCTCTCCCGTCCATCCCTCCGCCTCGGGTGCTTTTCGTGCGCCTGCAAATCGGACCCATACAACGCAATGCAATCATTTCAGTCGTGACGATATTCTCGAGGACCCCTTTACGGGGGCCGGCAGCAGCTCACACAGTCGGTCTCGGTCTGGAGCATGTCAGGGTCAGCGCCTCGCCCGCCTCTCCTCTCCCTCGGCCAGCACGTACCTGATTCCTTTTCAAACATGATGCTTATGTCGTCGTGCTCCCCCGGCAGGTCCGGCAGGTCGAGGCAGACAAACGCCATGTCGTCAAAGTCGGCGTCCTTGTCCGCCGGCACGCGCGGCAGCGGAAACTTGGCGTCGACAAACTTGATGCCCGACTTGCCGCCGCGGTGGAAGCTTTCGTAGACGTCGGTGCCCTTGAGCACAAAGTTCATGCAGTGCCCGTGCTGAAACTCCTCGAAAAAGGCCAGCAGCTGCACCTGTCTGTCCTCCAGCCTCACCACCTGGATCCTCGTGAAGCCCGCCTCCCACTTCTTGTGAATCGGCACCACCATCCGCCGCCGCGAAATGGCAAACGTGGCCGCCAGGCCGTCGAAGACCACCTCGAACCCCGTCAGCGCCGCTTGGAAGTCGTGCAGGTCCTTGAGGTTGTTGAACTCGTAGCTGCGAATCGTCTGGTTGGCACTGAGCAGCTGCATCGCGTCCGAAAGATCCCTCGGCAGCTCCTTGGGCACCTGCGCCTCCGACACCGACACCGTCATGTCCTTTTGCGGCTGCCGAAGCACCCGCAGCACCTTGGCGTTGGACACCTCGAGCCGCATCCTCAGCTCGCCGGGCGCCACGTTGACCCTGTCCGTCACCGTCCCGTTCTGGTACTCGAGCACCACCTTGAGCTTGTCGGCGAGCACCGTCGGCGGCTGTTCGCCCCCGCTGCAGAACTCGTCGTTGACCACTCTCGCCGCTCTCCAGGGCATGCGGCTGAACGGCGCCACGCCAATCGGCTCTCGGACGCTCTGCGAAATCATAAACGACTTGAGCGGCGTGTCGGCGAACACTCTCTCGTCGTGGTCGAGGGCCGTCCCGGTGAGCAGCGACTGGAACGAGACCCGCTCCTTTTCGTCGCCAAACACAAACACCATGCGGCCCCTCTGCCGCCCGCTCTCGTACTTGACCGAGAGGGCCGGCGCATCCCCCTCGGCGCGGAAGAAGCCAAACTGGACGGGCAGCGAGGGCGAGAAGCTGTGCTGCACGCCATTGACCGTTCTCGTCAGCGGGCCCGTGGCGACGGCGATGCGGAAGCCGCAGTGCCAGGTGCGCGGGCCGGCCGGGCCGTTCTCCTTGTAAAGCTTCTCCATCAGCGCCACCTCGCAGCGGGACACGGGCTCCTGGGGGAAGGCCCTGCTCGGAGGCCCCGACTCGAGGTACTGAAACGACCGCAGGCTGTTGTGGAACACGACTTGCTCGTCGCTCCGCGGGCGCAGAGTCGCCTGCACCTTGGCCCCAAAGTCGTACATGGTCCAGACCATCCTGTAGTCTGCCTGGCTGAGCTGCACCACCAGCCGGAATCCTCGGGGCAGCCGGACGTCGAGGTTGCACGTGTCGTTTCGCCAGCGCACGTCGTCCCACGTCGGGCCCGCGTTCTTGTTTTCCTGCACCGCCAGCTGAACGCTGCCGTTCTGGCTCGCAACCATGAAGATGAGCCCCTTTTCCTTCTGGGGCCGGACAATGGACAGGATGCAGGGAAAGTGAACCCTCTGCGACTCCCTGCCCTGCTCCATGAGGAACGCGTCCGCCATGACGCGCGCGTAGTTGAACCTTTCCGCCGTGTCGCCGAGCGGAAAGGCGTCGAGGAGCTGCAGGGACGACGTGGGGTGCTGCATCGCCGTCAGCCCGGAGCCCCAGTTGCCCGAGAGCAGAGCGACAATGTCTTGGCTCAGAGGCGGGTAGTCGAGCCAGATCGACTTGTCAATCGTCTGCGGCAGAAACGGCTCCTCGGGCGGCAAGATGCCGTTCCTGCTCATCGACTGCGACAGCTTGCGCAGGGCCGACGTCAGGCTCTGCACGACGCCCGCCACTTCGCCGTCGGGCGCCAGCCGCTGGGCGTCGGCAATCTCCGGTATTGCCTCCTCGCAGAGCCAGTACCCCTTTGCCAGGTTGGAGTAGGCTTGCTGCCGGTCGAGTTCGTTTTGCATCTGTGACTGTGGCGAGCTCGGGCGGTCTCGGACGGCCAGCTCCAAGCCCATCCGGCCCTTCAGGAACCACCACAGCCCGCCGCGTGCGCACTCTCTGAGGGAGCACGTCTTGAGCGGCCTCACCGCCTCGGCATGCAGCCGGAAAAGCTCAAAGAGATGCCTCGTTCTCGCCGCAAAGATGTTCAGTGCATCGTCCCCCGGCGGGTTGCCCGCATCCCGTAGCCTCACCGACGCCATTCGCGTAGACAGGGGCGTCTCTGCCGGAGAACTGCCGTTGAGTCCCATGCCCGGCGGGAGCGCGGCAAAGGTCGGTTGCGAGGAATATGGTTGATGGTCTGTGCTGGATGCATCTGAACCGATTGAGGCCGCCGGACTGTACGAGACTGGTGCCGGCCTGCTGCGAGCGTCGGGCGAGGCCGTGGGTCGCCGCCGCACGCTGCCAAACGAACTGTCGAGGGCGCTATGCGGCGGGCGGTCGGCGTCTTCCCCATCGTGCTGAGCCGCCGTGGTCGCGGTGCGGGAAGCCTGGGCAAAGGCGGTGCCTTCTGCCTGGCGCATCTGGGCCCGGTGTGCCTCGATGAAGGACCTCCTGTTCTCGTCCCGCCTGCCCGACGTCTCGAGAAACCTCGCACTCGCAGCTCTTCCCGGGAGAAGCATGTCGGCGTTGTTCCGGGCGGCGGGGGCCTCCCGAGGGGCGTCCTCGGGCGAGTCGTTGGCGGGCTCGTAGATGGACGAGTATCCGGTCTGGGACCGAGCCAGTGGTTTCGGATGAAAGTCGTCCTTGGCGCCAGCAGAGGCGGCGCTTGGGGGGGCGGGAGACGTGGCGGCGGTCTGGATCGGGGCGCGGGGCGAGGCGGCGACAGGACGGCGTGGCACCTTGTTCCTCTTGATCTCCATGACCGGCATCTCGGATTCATCGCCGCCCTCGCCTATGATGTCGGGGTACGAGTCTGCGAACCTGACCACCAGGCCCTTTTTGTTTGGGCGCGGATTCCGCTTCTGGGGCGTCGGGTCGTACTTTCCCGGGGCGACGGGGCGGTTCAACTGGGCCTGGTGATTGACAGCCAAGGCCTGGGGATAGCGGGTGATTGTCGTGTCGAGTTTGGCGAGCTTGGGCGGAGGCGGGGGCGCATGGGTGATCTCGAGGTTGTCGGCCGGGCTGTGCAGGAAGGCGTCGAGAGCGGCCTGAGAGTTGGGAGAGGACTCGGACGGCTTTCTCTCCTTGCCGCCAAAGAGCTTGTCCATGAAGCGGCCCCGCCTGGACGAGCGGTTCTCATCAGCCGTGAGCGGCGACTCGTTCTCCATGGCGACGGCCGGGCGAGAACGTCATTGACCTGGCGCCGGCTGATGTTTGGCCGTGGCCAGACGCTGGAGGGCGGCGGCAATGAGCGAGGGTATGTCAGCGGCGGCTTCTGGGGACGGTGATGGCGTGGCCGGGTCGATGAGGAGAGGCTCATGCAGTCGTGCGTGGTCAGAGGACGACGACGAGAGCCAGGAGGGGATGCGAGAGGCGGACGTGCCGCGGTGGAGCGCCCGGCGGGTGGTGCGGGCGTCAGTCAGTCAGGTGTCTCGAGGGTCGAGCTTTGGCGGCCGCCACGAGGGCCAAAGGCAGCCAAAAGGGATTGCTTTGATTGTGCCAATGTGGGCAAACGAAACGAGATAAAGGCGGACACGGGGATAATGCGACCTGTATCGTCGTCCTCTTCCTGATGAAGGGCGACGTGGGTACGAAGTAGGTATGTACTGTACGGTGGCCCTCCCCCCCTGAGACCCTTCCATAAGGTGCTACCTAACCACTACATACATACCTTATGTACCTAGCCCAAGTAAGTGTAGGTACCCAAGGTACAGTACACCTTATCATCCGCAAGTTCCACCCGAACTGGCGGTGGTGGGGGCAAAAAAGCAGAGGGGCCTCTTTTCTTTTTTTTCCCAGGCTGGCGGCCCTGATCGCTTGGCGCGGGTACGGCGGGGAGACGTTCTGGAGGCCACAGCCCGTGTTCTAGGTATCTGCCAGGTACCGCACTAGCAATGCAGCTTTACCTACCTATTTTGTACCAGGTAGAACTACCGTACAGTATGTACATGCATCCAGGGCTCCAGTCCGCAGCCAATGGCACGCCAACCGGCTACATATCACAGAGGCGCGAGAACAGGCGGGCAGCTGCCTCTCAGTAGGTACATACTTACTGTACGTGTGGGCTAGGTAGGCAAGGTTCTGTAGAGTTGTGTGTGCATGTACAATGTACTTCTCAAGGCCGGCTTGTCAATGTACTGTACATACTCCCCGGGCGCCAACGACCAGGCCCCGGCTGTTCCCCCTTTCGGCTGCTCGCACTTCGTATCAGCTCGCGGCCAAGTTTGCGCGCTGGAATGCACAAAGCATCTGCAGCCCTCATTGGCCCTGTTGACGCGACCCTGGACCGGCAGCCATCCCGACGACGGCGTGAGAAACGGCGAGTCCCTTCACACGCAGAGCCAGGCGGGCAATTGACTCCTCGAGCTGCCGAGGCCTCCATCTTTGTCAACTGCCGGCACAGCGATACCTTGCTTGGCAGGAGGAGCAAACTAACACTCTGCTTTGTCCCCTGCCCTGGCTCAAAACAGCATCAGCCCTTTTGACTCGCAGAGCAATCAGCGAACACTGGAGCATCCCGTCCGGCCCACGGTGCGTCAGCCCACGGTGTGTCAGCTCACGGTGCGGCAGGACGGGTTGCGGTGGCTCTTGATTTCCAGTCGATGGAACAAAGCAATCGGCCATTTCCGTGCCTCGCAGGGCACCCCAAAGACCTTCAAAGACCTTCAAAGAGAGAGAGACCAGCTCTTTGTGGCGCCAGCGTCTCCATTGTTTTATCTTGTGGCTTCGCTGCCACCGAGCTTGGCCTGCCTGCAAGTATGCGCACATGTTTTTCGTTGCATGCATGTGCTTTTTCCTCTATTGAGGCGCCACGTCTCTTCTCTTGTCCGTGTTTCAGGTACATTCACCATGACGTCACTCTATAATAAAAAACGCTCCATTGTCCCGGCCAACAACCTGCACCTGCAATCTGCGCGTGCTCCTGTTCCTTGGCTCCCCGGCCCAACGGTCGACCGGCCCAACATGTCCGCGGTCTAGGCGCACATCTAGATTGCATTGGCTCGGAAGTGTGCCCCGTGACCGGAAGTCGGGGCCGGCCGCCGTGGACCACCCGACTTTCCGCAGCCGCCGTTGCCTGCCCGGGGCGGCCCCACCCTCAGCGCAAGCCTATCGATAACCCCCCCCCCCCCCTGCTTAGATAAACACAGAATTTCAACTCCCCAACGTCCAGGCCCTCCCTTTCGTCGCCGCCTGCGACTTCGGAGACACGCTCTTGCGACAGACGGCTGGCGTCGCTTCCTGCGAGACCCGACATGTAAACTCGCCGCGCCCGCGGAATGCTCTCTGCAATCTCCAGGCGAATCATGGCTTTGCCGTCCAAGCGAGTCCCCATCCCCCGCCGGGGCGTCGACTACCGGGGCAAGGTTGTCCTGGCGCCCATGGTGCGCTCGGGGGAGCTGCCTTCGAGGCTGCTGGCGCTCGAGTACGGCGCAGACCTCGTCTGGGGTAAGTTGGCGGTCCTCATCTCCCTCCACCGGGCTTGTGCCAACGCTGACCGGGACGACCAACAGGGCCCGAGACCGTCGACCGCGCCATGCTTGGGGCGACCAAGCGCTTCAACGAGCACACAAGGACGGTTGAATGGTGTCGCGTGGCCTCGCATGGCCTAAAAGAGCCGCCTGCCGACGCCAAGGAGAGCATCATCTTCAAAACCTTTCCAGAAAGGGAGGCGAGCAAACTCATTTTCCAGATGGGAACCGCGGACCCCGAGCGGGCGGTACAGGCGGCGCGAATGGTGGCCGAGCACGTGGCCGGCATCGACGTCAACGCCGGGTGCCCCAAGCCCTTCAGCACGAGCGGCGGCATGGGCGCGGCGCTCCTCAAGACGCCCGACAGGCTGTGCGCCATCCTCGAGGCCCTGGTCCAGAACATTACGCCCGAGCACGAGATTGGCATCAGCGTCAAGATCCGCATCTTCGAGACGGCCGCCGAGACCGAGGCCCTTGTCCGGAGGCTCTGCGCCACGGGCATCACCGGCCTTACGGTCCACTGCCGGACCACGCCGATGCGGCCCCGCGAGCGCGCCATCCGGGACCAGCTGCGCATGGTGGCCGATGTCTGCCACGAGTTTGGCGTCGCTTGTCTCATGAACGGCGACGTGGAGGATAGGGACCAGGGCCTCGAGCTGGCCGCCGAGTTTGGCGCCGACGGCGCCATGATTGCCACGGCAGCCGAGAAGAACCCAAGCTGCTTCAGGAGCCGCGCGCAGGGAGGCCTGCTCCCCTGGCTGACCGTGGTGGACAACTACCTCAAAACGAGCATCGAGGTGGAGAACCGCTGGGGCAACACCAAATTCCTCCTGACGCAGATGATTCCCGGCAAGGAAAAGCTACACCAGCAGACCGCCCAGGAGAAAACGCACTCGGCCGTGTGCCGGACCCTGGGTCTCGACTATCTCGCCGAGCAGGCGCTGGAAGCCGATGCCAGGCTCGGGCTGGACAAGCCGCAGGAGAAGAAGAAGGCAAAGGCCAAGTCGAGCGCCAGCGCCATGGCCGCCGGAGGCCAGATGGGCCGCGCCAGGGAGCAGACTCAGCGGCGGAGGCCACTGTCCGAGCGTAATGCCAGCACGCAGGCACGGGCGGGGCCGGAGCCGGAGCTGGAGCTCGTGGCACCCGCTTGACGCTGCGACGACTGACTTTTGTCGAATCAAGGTGGAGAAATGGAGTAACGGGAGGCTGGATGGAATGGCTCCATTTACCGCATGTCTTGGGAGTTTGGGATTTGAACAAAAAAAGAGGCATGAAACTCAGCTCTAGCTGTTGGAGCGGGGGGGGAGACACGGTCATCTAGGCATGAACAGACAAGCGCATAGAAGGAGATGATATGGACTGGATTTCAGACGCTCTTTTCATCCCTCGACTGGCTGTGCGACGCAGATGTCAGCCGGGAGGGCGGACAAACGAAAAAGGTCGTAGACGAATGGCCTCCAACATGATGGTACAAGCAAGTTCTACTTGCCCCTCGGCTCGCTGCAAGGCTCCAAAGTCTATTTATCTACTTGCCCTGCTTGACCCAGCCCTCGACGGCCTCGCGGGCGTCCGTCACCTTGTCGTCGACGTAGCGCACGCCCAGCCGTGTGTGCACCTTTGCGAAGCTGACGCCGCGCTGGACGCTGTCGCGCAGGCCGAGGTGCGCGTCTGCGACGGCGGGGAAGCGCTGCTCGTACCTCCAGGCGAGGTCGGAGACGTTGCGCATGGTCAGGGGCACGACGGCCCAGCCGGCAGCGACACCCAGGGCGAGGGGCAGGGCGGCGCGGACGACGAGGTTGCGGTTGCGGGCGACGATGCTGCCGGCCATGGCGGCGACGAGGACGTAGATGACGCCGGGCATGAGCTTCTCGCCGCTGTCGCGCGGGGGCGCGAGCGAGGCCAGGGTGTTTGTAAACGACTGCTCGAGGTCGAGGGCCGAGTCGACGGCGGTGTTGACGCGGTCCTCGACGGCAACGGCGTGCCCGTACAGGAACATGCGGGCCCGGCCGACCTGCACGGCCAGCCGGTCCGTCGGCGTGGGGCCCCGGGGCTCTTCTTGCGACGGGCTGCTGGCGGCGGGCTCGGACCACGACGAGGGAAGGAGGGTTTTTCGGGGGGCGCTCGGGGCGGCCGGTGACGGGGCTGGCGATGTTTGTGAGTTTGGAGAGGGCGCGTCAAGGTCGTCGTAGATTGGTTTCCTCTGCCGCCGCGTCAGCCACCGAGGAGGGAAGGGAAACAAGGCCCGTCGGCCTGGGAGACGTGGCGCACATTTGCTGCCGCGGCGGGCGCCTCGGCCAGAACCGTGGCCGGGGCGAGGGCCATGCCCCCGAGCGCGGCGAGGGCAGCCACGGAGCGCTGCGAGCAGTCAGTCAACTACGGTCTCGACGCCGCTGTCTTTTTTTTCTCACCACGAGCAGATGCCGGGTTGGGGTTCGGGAGAGGAGCGGGTTGGATGGCATACGTACCCGCTGTAGCAGCACTCGTGCGGCCATTTCGACAATCAAGCACTCCAATTGGCGAGTTTGGTCGTCGTCGGCAAAGCAGCTATCGCCGATTTCGTCGTCGTCGTCGTCGTCGTCGACGCTGCTTGCTGGGGGGAAAAAGGCGAGGGTGGTTGTCAATGGGACGGAACGGCGGGTCCCGGTTTCCGAGGGAGCTTGTCCGGTCACGTGACGACTCCAAGCCCCGATCTGTCCAGGCTTCGGCTCCTGGCCGACGACTTTCCGATTGCTGCAAAAATTCCAGCAGTAAAATACGTCTGAAGCGAGGGCGGCCAGCTGAGGGCCGGGCAGGAAGAGGGCGAGTCGAGCACACGTCTCCTGGTCTCTTTCCAGGTCGTTTGACCACGCAGGCCGTGCTTTCGTAAGCATTCCCACATGCCGATGCCGGAACTTTCCACCCCAAAGCGGCCCGGGAAATTCGGCCGGCCGAAAAGTGGAGACAACCATCCGGCTCGGCCCAATGTCTTTTTCCTCCACCACCAAGCCTCAACCCTCTCGGCCATTTTCCTCCTCCACCCCCGGACGCCATTCGCATCTGATCACGGATCCTCTTTCTTGTCTCCGACGACGGCTCGCAAGCGGACGTGCTGTATGATGCAGCGTCCCGTTGCCGACGCAGACCCCCGTCACCGCCCGGCACGCTTCTCTCTCACTCTCCCCTGAAAAATCATCGTCAACAAGCACGAAACGACGACCCCTTGAGGCAGACGCCCCGACAACAACCACCACCTCGCATCTCACCGCGTTGACCATCGCCATTTTCTTGCGCGCTGCCTGGCCTCGCCGTCAGCCATGCTCAACCCGCAGGGCGTCCGCCGCCTCTGGGTCTGCGCCCGCTGCGTCCGCCGTCGCGTCGTCGAGTCCCTCCCGCCGCCGCCGCCGCCGCCCTCGTCGCGCCGATGCCAGTCCACGGCAGCCGCCGCCGCCGCCGAGCCCGGCCGTTCCTCGCCGCTTGACCACGGCGTCAGCTCGCGGCACGACGACGCGGTGCTGCGCGAGCTCTTCGACGCCCCCTCGTCGGGCCGGCAGCCGTTTGCGGGCTTCAGCCTCAAGAAGAAGAGCCATGGCCTGTTCAAGAACCGCTACCTGACGAGCCCCGACGGCTTCCTCGTCTTTGCGCGCCGCAACCTCGACAGGGCCACGGCGCTGGTGCGGCGCGTGCTGGCCGCCTCGACCGTGGCCGAGTACCAGGGCCTGGTGCGCGACCTCGACCGCCTCAGCGACCTGCTGTGCCGCGTCCTCGACCTGTCCGACTTTGTCCGCATGACGCACCCGGACCCGAGCTTCCAGCAGGCCGCCGCCGAGGCCTGGTCCATGGTCTACCAGTACATGAACCAGCTCAACACCACGACGGGGCTCAACGACCAGCTCGGCCGCGCCCTGTCCATGCCCGCCGTCACCGCCGCCTGGTCCGAGGAGGAGACGGCCGTGGCCGAGCTGCTCAAGCTCGACTTTACCAAGTCGGCCGTAAACCTGCCCAAGCGCGACCGCGACCGCTTCGTCGACCTGTCGTCGCGCATCAGCGACGTCGGCTCCGCCTTTGTCCGCCACATGGAGCCGCGCCGCCGCGAGCTGACGCTGCCCTCGCACCGCTTCTACGGCCTCTACCCGGGCCTCGCCGCCACCCTCAAGGTCCGCTCCGAGATCAGGGTCGCCACCACGGGCCCCGAGGCCACGGCCGCCCTGCAGAGCGTCTACGACGAGGACACGCGCCGCGACATCTACCTCGCCCAGCGCACCGCCTCGGCCCGCACCATCTCCCTGCTCGAGACCATGCTGCGCCTGCGCGCCGAGCTCGCCCGCCTCGCCGGCTTCGACAGCTACGGCCACATGGCCCTCAAGGACCGCATGATGGCGAAGTCGCCCGCCGCCGTCGGCGAGTTCCTCGGCGCCCTGCGCGCCCACAACGCGCCCACCGTCGAGCGCGAGCTGCGCGAGCTGACGGCCAAGAAGCGCGAGCGCCTCGCCATGCCCGACGCCCGCCTGCAGGCCTGGGACCGCGAGTTCTACATGGACAAGATGCGCGCCGACGTGCGAGGCCGCGCGCCCCGCCACGACGACGTCGGCCCCGGGCAGCCGCACCAGCTGGCCGCCTACTTCTCCGTCGGCACCGTCATGCAGGGCCTGTCGCGCCTCTTCGACCGCCTCTACGGCGTCCGCTTCGTCCCGCGCGAGGCCCTGCCCGGCGAGACGTGGCACCCGGACGTCAAGCGCCTCGACGTCGTGTCCGACGACGGCGAGCAGCTCGCCGTCCTCTACTGCGACCTCTTCTACCGCCCGCAAAAGTCGCCCAACCCGGCCCACTTCACCGTCCGCTGCTCGCGCGAGATCCTCGCCGCCGAGGTCGCCGAGGCCGCCGCCGACGCCTGTGCCGCCGACGGCGTGCCGGCCTTTGACTCGCCCGAGCAGGCCGCCAACGACGGCATGGAGACGTCGACGCGCGACGGCACCCTCAAGCAGCTGCCCACCATTGCCCTCGTCTGCGACTTCCCCAAAAACGACAACGCCCGCGAGCCCGCCCTGCTGTCCTACTGCTCCGTCGAGACCCTCTTCCACGAAATGGGCCACGCCATCCACTCGGTCCTGGCCCGGACCTGCTTCCAAAACGTCTCGGGCACCCGCTGCGCCACCGACTTTGCCGAGCTGCCCTCGACCCTCATGGAGCACTTTGCCGCCGACCCGGCCGTCCTCGGCCTCTTTGCCCGCCACTGGAAGACGGACCACCCGCTGCCCTGCGACCTCGTCGCCGAGCGCATCCGCCTGTCCCGCCGCTTCGAGGGCTCCGACACGGAGCACCAGATCCTGCTCGCCATGCTCGACCAGGCCTACCACAGCCCCGACGTCGCCCGCCCCGGCTTCGACTCCTCGGCCGTCTTCCACGACGTCCACCGCCGCAACGCCCGCGGGCCCCACGACCCCCCGGAGACGTGCTGGCAGGGCTTCTTTGGCCACCTCCACAGCTACGGAAGCACCTACTACAGCTACCTGTTTGACCGCGTCCTCGCCGAGCGCGTCTGGCGCGTCGTCTTTGGCGCCGGTGGGCCCGCCGGCGCCGCCCTCAGCCGGGATGCCGGCGAGCGCCTCAAGCAGAACCTGCTCAGGTGGGGCGGCGGCCGCGACCCATGGCGCTGCCTTGCCGACACTCTCGCCGACGACCGCCTGGGCCCCGGCGATGCCCACTCCATGGCCCTGGTTGGCAGCTGGGGCATCAAGGACGACAAGGTCCCGGGGCCAAGCTAGGCTAGTCGGCCTCCTCAAGAGGGATACGAGGGAAATACGACAGGCCTTGGGCCGCAACGTCCAGGAATTCTGCGCACAAGCCGCCTTGGACGACGCAGGAGACGCACATTAGGGCATCCGCTTCTCATCCAATCCACCTCTTGCCATGACAATGGTCCCGTCCGAGGTATTGCAACAAAAGAGACCGACAGCGTGGCCGGGTACAATCGCATCTCGGAGCCCTCGCGACTTTCAGCATAACAAGGCGCCACGCCATGTAATAGCTAAAGTATGCGTCTTCTCCATTTGCCGCCTTCCGTCTCATCATCCCGAGGCAAGGAAATTGATCGTCGTCTTGTGCAATCCACCCCTAGTCCGTTCCATTCAAGTAGCCAACCTCCTGGCGCCGTATGCCTCGACTCCACCCTCTGGAATTATATCTCTTCGTCAAATCATTCGCTTTGTCACGCAGGATTAGATCGCGCAGGACCACATGACCCGACATTATCGTACAGTTTCTTCTTCATTCACTTGGCGTAGAGGATGGGGTATCAAATGCCTGTACCGGTACACGACGAAGTTGAGACGGCCGACGGTGCGAACACACAGCCAGCACTGCCGTCTTGGGGTCGCAGAGGTCTGGGCGACCGCGTCAGATTGCTTGTGACGGGGCTTGCTGCATCGCATGCTGCGGACTGCTGCCTAGGGTCAGGCGCGATAGGGAAAGGGCTCGTGCCGCGGTCCTCAAGGCAGTCTCTTGCTCGCCGTCACTCGACGACAGTTCGTGGTCTTCGTTGGGCGTAGCATAGGACTCGGCATAGCTATCTGCGTCTCCGTCCTCGTCCATATCGCGCGCTGCCGTGGCCTTGCCCTCGAACCCTATCATGGCGCATGGAGGCTCTTGGGCGCCCTTGGCCCAACGTCTTTCTTCTTCGTCGTCATGATCAAACGCCGACGTGCCACCCAGCGATCCGTCGGCTGAGGGAGCCCCGTCTGCCGTGGGACGGGCGTACCCTGCCAGCTTGGTGGCGAGGTTTATCTGGTGGCCCAGTCTCCTGACTTGTGATTCCAGCAGTTCCCGAGCGGAGCGCTCCGTCTCCAGGAGACTCACCAAGGTCAAGTAGTGGTCCGTCGTGACGGTTCCGCTCGTGTCCTGAGGCAGAGAGGAGCCAAATGCGCCACGCACCGTGGCCAATGACAGCGGGCGGCTTGCGCTCGAGTTTGTCGAATGCGAAAGCAGTACTGTTGACCGTGGCGTGTTGTCTCTAGAGGAAGGGGCATCGCCACCAAAAGTCACTTTGGGCGTTTCCAATGGACGAATAGGGATCGCCTCTGCTTGATTGCCTTGTCCAACGGTCGCGGCAGAGGATTGACCCTCGGCGGTGCCATCGGCTCGCGCGACGGGCACCGAGGCGGGGCCTCGACTCGCTTGGAAGTCAGTGGGATGAGCGAATTCCGGCAGAGACCTGGCTACTCCGGTGACCAGCTGTTCCAGCCGACTCATTCGCATCTCAAGGATGCTTACACGTGAGCCCAAGCTGGCGGCCTCGGTGATCTTGAGGCCGGCCGCTTCCTTCATGGAGCTCACGTCACCAAAAATGAAGGGCCGAGCAGGGGACTTGGCATGTTCTTCCTCGACAATGGTCGCCTCGTGCTCATCGACTGCCAGGGGCCCCGCATCGTCGGCTTCGTGGTTGGGAGGTGAGAGCGGGTCGATGGCAGCCAAGTCAAAACTCTCCCGCCAGAGGCGAATCTCGTCGCTCCGGCGCCGCGACGCGCCGAGAAAGGCACCTTCGGTGCTCGGGAAGGCAGACAGGCTGCGGGAACGCCGCCTCATGCCCTTGATGTCGCTCGTGATGGCCCGTCCAATCTCGTTGGGATCCTCGCTCCAATCGGCCAAGCGAGGACGACGGTCGTGGGAGCTGGCGGGGCGGGGAGTCAGGCCCGTGAGTCTCCTCGCCTCGGTCCAGCGCGGCGCGGCAGGGTGCGCCAACGTTGCGTCCGAGGCATCGGGCTTCTTTGCCGACTGCCTCGTTTCTGCGTTGAGCGAGTTGCGCGCGCTCTGGATAGCCAATACGTCCTCCGGGCCGATGGAGTGGGATCGCAACGCGCGATCGTATTCGGTGATGGGCATGGACGCGTACCGCTTTTGCTCGACGGCCTGTGGAGACGGTGCCCGGTCCATTTGGCCCTGCCACGACCGGTGATGAGCTCTCAGTCGACGGACAGGGGCTAGACAAACAGGCGAACAATGGGCACTTACACTTTGGTGATGATGGGTCCTGAACTCGGCAGGAGGCGGCTTGCTAGGCGGTTGGCTCATGTGCGCATGGCCAACCTTTTTATGGCGGCCAAGCAGCTTGCTCAAGGCCGACTTGAAAGTCGTTTTCCTGCGCTGTGGCCCGTCCATGGCTCTTCTGGCAGGGGCCGGGTCCGTCTTGTGGGTGAGTGGGGCTTGCTCTGGCAATGCAGTGGCTGCGTCCCTTTGCCCGTGATCGGGGCGCGGGGCTTCGGTGCGGGACGAGTCGTCCACCGGCGCATCGAGTGGACGCTGCCCATGGCCACCGTCGGGCTCAAGAGGATCGGCTGTCGCATCGTCGGCGTCACTGTCACGGCCGCGACGCGTGGCGGCCACAGTAGCGCCAGGATCTCGCATAGGAAACTCGTCGTCGGTGCATTCCGGGACCGGGACGGGTATCGGGCCAGAAATGTGGCCTCGAATCGATCTTTGACCGGTGCGTGGCCTGGCGGCCGCCTTCCAGGGCATGCTGTCCCTCGTCGAGCGGTGGTCGAGGGTTCGATGCTCTTTCCGCCGAGGGAGGTGAGCCGAGACGAAGGGTAGCGAAGCTGCCAGCGAGGGGCCGCTCCGAGGTGAGAGGGGCGTTGGTCCGCCCAGATGATCAGGTCCGGAGAGGGAGATGGGCACGAGAGAGGGCCGACGATGGGCTTATCATGACGAGATGGAAGAGCGGAGGCGGGCGAGGCAATGGGTAGTCATGGGGATGGCAGCTGGCAGCTTCCAACGCAACGCGACGTCTTGTAAATGAAGCGTCAACAGGAGCAGGCCAGTCCAATCAGGCAGAAGGACGAGGCATAGGCCGAGCAACGAGAGAGAAAGCGGGGGGCGGCGGGCAGAGGCACGGACCAAAGACCTTATATGCAGGCAAGTGCATGCCTCCTGGGCAGGGAGCAGTACCTCAGGAACGGCAAAAGGGGAATACAATCAGGGAGCCGAGAGGAACGGGCCTTGGTTCAGGTGCTCCCGTAACGCGGCGCCTTGGACGCGGGGCACGGCGGATCGTGGGCGGACCGGGGGGGTGGAGGAGAGGCTCGAGAGGATGAAACATAGGCTGGGAGCCCCCAGGATGGATATGGAAAGGCCATTGACGCATGTTCGGTAGATGGACGGAGTATTCGTCGTGTAGCCGCTGAGAGCCCGGTAGTGGGTACATGGATGCATGGAGCCCGTCGCAAGGGGGGGGGGGGGGGTGGCGGCTGTCTGTCTACCTCGTGTCTGTGTGTTTTGTTTGTCAGTCTGGGTACGTACGCGTTGGACCCATGTGTCTGTCACGGGCTCGGATAGAGTACATGCATGCCTCAATGTGTCATACAACTGCTGCATTGCTGTATCTATGTAGTTGCATTTCTGGCCTGCGTCCGAGGGAGGATGGAGAGGGAAGCCAGCGAAAGCGAGATAGAGAGGAGAGAGAGGGAGCGAGTGGGCGTGAGTGGGAAGCGTCGAGGGGGATGCATGCAGGCGTGGACATGGTTTGCAGCTGCAGTTTCAGTTGCCAACTGTGCTCGTACTGTAGAGCCTGGGCCTGGCATCGGGGTGGTGTTGGTTGGGGTGGAGGTGGGGTCCGTGAGCATGCAAGCCGTTGGTTGGGCTCGGCCAGCCAGGCTGTGGGGGTGAAGCTAGAAGGATGGATGGATGCGAGGCGGGCAGTCTTTCTTTGGTGGTGCCGGAGGC